>JASDQU010012739.1:61534-72806 GCA_032191745.1 Picea mariana | reverse complement strand
TTGAACATTTTAAAAAATGAGATTGAAGAAATATTATTAACCAAGTGTGGAAATGTTGAAATAATATCCTTTGATGTTTATTTTTATGCAGGCTTTTTCTTCCTTAAATTTTGAGGATACTTAAAAATTCTTCACGTTAAACCAACCCTAAAAATAATATCTTTTCATCAAACTCTTAAAATAATATCTTTCCATATCCACATGATCTTTCCGTATTAAACCAGCCCTGGTATTAAACCAACCCTCAAAATAATATCTTTCCATCAAACTCTCAAAATAATATCTTTCCATATCCACATGATTGCATGGAAGCACTAGAACTTTATCCATTTGCAATGTCTCTCTATTTTCTTTTTTAAAATGTTATATCTATTTTAATATGAGAAGCCTTGCGCTTTAATTCATTTTTGAATATAGCTTCTTAACAGAAGCAAGGGAAGACATGTAGGATTTTAAATTTGGGAGTGGACTTCAGTGGTCTTTTGTTTGTTTGTTGATGTGCTCTATTTTATTTGTTTTTTATATGATTCATTTTTCTAGTTTTATTAAATGGAATGGAAATAAATTATATATAATCATATTTTGTTAGATATTTTAGAAAGATAGGAAATTAATGTGAAAATTGTGTAATAGTGTAGGAAGCAACTGATTACTAGAGTAGGGAGGAGGTATTTGATACTCCATATATCTTTAGAAATAAGTACATCCTTGCAAAAAATGGAATCACTAACTAAAATCTTTAACATAATCTTCAATGTTGAAGAGTTAACTTCTTATCAAAACTTTATTCTTGAAGGGCACACTTTTAGACATAACGATTTTTGAAGGGTAATATGTAGATCCAAAAAGTCAATTTTTTTTTGTTTGACTGATAAAAATGAATTGAAATTCCAACCCTTCTTCCATTTGATGAACCAATGGTAGGGTAAATAAATAACAACATGACAGAAGCAAGAGTGTCATCATTGGACATGACAGGGCAATAAGACTTCCATTTGATGAACCAATGGTAGGGTAAATAAATAACAACATGACAGATGCAAGAGTGTCATCATTGGATAGGACAGAAGCAAATTGTGAGCGTCAATTGTCAAATGCTGCATACCTATAATAAATGTAAGAATGTAGTAGCTGCATGGGCAATAAGACTTCCATTTGATGAACCAATGGTAGGGTAAATAAATAGGTTTAAATATTTCAAAAAAATAAGAAAATTCAATGTTTAATATGAAACTATAAGAAAATGCAAATTTATTTTGGTCAAAGAACAAAGTAATTGTCACCATGTGTGGCCCTAGATATAATAAAGGTATTTAAATGTGAAATGAAGTTGTATATTTTAGATGAAATAAATTGATTCAAAGTAATACTGGTTGTAAAATTGTCTATTTAGTTTTACACTTTCAAATAATTTGATATAAATTTTAATGAAAAATCATCATCATGGTATGAGAGAATCTGTAATACCCTAGTTTTGAGCCCCCGTATTAAATAGTGTATTTTGTTAATTTATGAAAGGCTAGAGTTCCCAAACAATTAAAAGAGGCCAGTGTGCTTAGGAAATGTAATGTTTTGATCATTATTAATAATACATACATCACTTTCTACTAGATGAAAAAGGACACTTGAGTTATAGGGGGCTATGATTCCACAAGAGAGGGGGATTAAGGGGCTAAGTATTTATTTTATATTTTATTTACCCATTTTTGTTTTAATGGAAAATATCAGTTATCTAAGCAGTTGTCTAAGCTTCTTGGGGGAAGTCCATGTGGTTCTTTAATTCCAAGAAATATATAAACCAATCTTTGGGATGTTTGAGGGGTTCACACCTTTCATTTTGTTCTCTCTCTCCATTCACTCTTTCACCCATTCCTTATTCCTCATTCCTCATTCATTTTGATCTTGGTCTGAGAAAGAAAAACGAGTTGTTGGAGATGAGCCATTGTTTTTGTTGGCTGTAATGACTGTTGGTGTATTCCAACCACAAATTAATGTCTGCATGTCTGAGATGCATTGACATGTGTTAATTTTTGCTCACGACTGTGAATCTTGAGAGTCCCAGCATGGAGATTCTTGATCAGATGCACTAGAGCCCTGGAAGGAGGTGGACAGCCTGAGGGACTGCGTGGCAGAGAATGGGGTCCATTCTCTTTGGTTTTGCAAGATGGCTAGAAGAGAACTGGTGTACTTTGGATTGTTGTGTGTGTTGAGAATCCCATGAGAGATTGAGTGCTGACTAGTTTGGGAAGCTGAGTGACACCTTGGAACCGTCCTTGTGGATTCAAATCCATGGCTCGGGGGTGACATTACTGTTGATATTCAGAACAACAATGTCTACGGTTGGGTGAAACATATTTGGTCTGCAATCAGTTGTCGATTCGTTTCATGAAAGATAAGTTCTTTCTGTCATGGTTTTATTTACTTGTATATTTATTTCCGTTGTGTATTATTTATAATTTATGAGATTCGTGTTTATAATATGAATGCTTGCTGGTTATTGTCGTGTATAGAATTATATTCATTTATTTTATGTTGTAGAATGAATCTTGATCTCTGCATGTGAATATTCCATGCCTCTTTGTTAATTAAAAATTTATCAGAATTCAAAATCAGTTCAGAAGTGAGTTTTGAAGTAGTGTGGCCATCCTCTGGGTGACAAGGTAGGGTACGTTTAAAACAACCAACAACATATAAATAGGCATACCTTTTTATATGTTGTTGGGTGTTTTAAACGTACCCTGCCTTGATAGACAAGTACCGGCGCCTTCAAAGGCACCTAGCCTTGCGTTGATCGCTTTCTTTGCCAGGCTAGGCACCCAGCCTGGCGCCTTGCTTTTTATTGGAGGCTAGCGCCTCCCAAGAGGGCGTACTCAGTGTCTCTGCCACCTCTTACTCGGTTTGCTAGTGAGTGTGGAGGGGCCTCGAGATTCCCTGCCGGATTACCTCCTACAAAGATTACCTCTTACTTGGACTGCTAGCAAGTGTGGAGGGTCAAAGGGTCTGTGGAGGTTGTGTTGCACCTTGCACAGCTTGGCGCCAGGATTGGCGCTTTGCCAGGCATTGATCGCTTCGTTGCTTGACTAGGCACCTTTGCCTAGGGGTCATCTCTTGAGCGTCACCTGCCTTCTACCGAAGGTCTTGTATGGGCTTCACCTTGGAGTAGTGCATTTCACCGATTACTCGACGGTGCACCAAGGTAGACCTTGGCTGGGGTCCTTGGCGGGGCGCCAAGGGTGGTCTCCCCCTTAGCGGGGTGCCAAGGTGTTGCTGGCTGAGCCAGGCGAAACCCCTAAAGGGTCACTCCTGGCTTATATGAATTTTTATCAAAGCTTCTGGTCCAACACCAGGATGGTATTAGAGATTTGTCAAATTCATTGTTGCAGATTTGTTTGTTACGAATTTGGGAGGGGGGGGCGGGGGACGGAGAAGAACAGAAGTGAAATCCAAAAATTATGGGCAGATTTCAATTTTTAGTGTTCAGAGTAGTCGAAGAAGTGATTTATGGCATCGATATGCAGTTGCAGAGTTGAATTTGTCCTTGGAAGCTAAATTCTTGTGTGTTTCATGGTGACTGTGTAGTTTCATAGATCAATGGTCCATATTAATTCGACTGTGAGGATCCACAGTCAAGATTCAATCATAGAGGTCTGAGAAAGGAATTCTCGATAGGCCTTTGAGAAGGAGGGTTTGGAAATACCTTGGAGTTGAAAATCCGAAGAAGAGAATCATGATGATAGAATCCCGAAAGAACGAGAACCGTTAGATCAGACAGGATCATTCTCAGTCGTTAGATCTAAGAGATATGTTCTTTCATAAATGTGTTTTCGGAAGATATCGTTCATAAGAGTTCCAACGGTATTGAGAAGGGAATATTCTTAGATACCCTCCTTTTTGGAGCAGTGAAACTTCATCAATCTTATGAACTCCAAATGAAAAGTTTCGATGGTATCAAAAGGGAATATTCTTTGATACCCTCTTTTCGGAGAAGTAAAATTTCCCCAATCTTATGAACTCCGAATGAAAAGTTTCGACAATATCGAAAGGGAAATATTCTTTGATACCCTCATTTTTCGGAGCAGTGAAACTTCGCTAATATTTTGCACTCTGAATAAAATGATTTGACGGTATTGAAAGTGAATATTCTTCGATACCCTCTTTTCGGAGTCCCATTTGAGCCTGATTCTTTAGGACTACGAATAGGCACCTCCGAAAGACGATATAGATCTATTCCAATTTTAATATCAACGGTGTAGATTGCCTTGTAGGCAAAACTGCTCCATAGTGTCAAAATAAAAAATAAAAATTCTGGAGCCATTTTCTTATCTTGGCCATAACTAGAGTAGATTAAGTCATATTTGGATGAAAATTTTGGGTTTTGTCTGTAGAGAGGAGCTCTACAAAATTTTCGAAGGGTCATTGCCCATTTTTGCTTGGATTTGCAAAAATGGTGAAATAGTGGTCTTTAAAGATCTGAGACCAGATCATTAGCATAGGTCCAGATTAAGATGAAATTGATTGAGAGTGTCTAGCAAGCAGAAACATAAATAAACCACTAATGAACTGAATAAATCCTAACGGGATTAGAATGGGGATGCTGAGATAGGCCAAAATCCATTATTTCGAGCCAGTTTTTTGAGATTTTTGAGATTTTCAGAGGAGGAAAAGTGACCCCAGATCACAAAACGGAAAAATTTTATTTACTCAAAATTGTATACACTCATCAAGACAAACAAATTTGGTTTATTGAAAATTTTCTAGAAGTGCACAGATTGAGAGATACCTAGTTTTGCTAAAAATTCTAAGTCCGGAAAAAGAGGTGAAAAAGGGAAAAATGATCATTTCCATATTGCTGCAGTTTTTTATTAGAGTATCAGATTGAAAATATTAAAGTTGTTATGAATTCCTTGTCATTTTTATTATCTACACCTCATATAAAACTTTATCTAGTTCTTGACATATTTTCTTCTGCAGTTGACTGAAGTTGACATTTCAATAAAATTTCACCAATGGAGAAAATGCACAAATGGGGTGAAAGTGACCTTTTCAGGAAGCCATAACTTTCAGCTCAAAAATAGGATTGGGGAAAGAGTAAAATAATTGGAAATATTATTTAGAGGATAATAACATGGAATTTTTAGAATTTGGAGAATTGTGATATAAGTATTCATAAATTGAGAAGAAAAAAGGACCTATAACATTAATTGACAAATTTTTATGATATGCATATTTCTAACAAAAATGGTTTCTTCCACATTTTGTAGAATTAGGGGCATAAACATATCATTTTAGTATAAGAATTCATATTCAAGAAATGGAAGAAGGAGAGGGAGCCTTTAGTCATGATAAAGAGGCCAAAGGACAAAATATCAATGTTGGTAATGTAGAGACATAATCAAATGGACATAAGGGCAGAGGGGAGCAATAAACATTAATAGAGACTGTGAGAAGCCTAAGAATAGAAGTACAGAGATACAAAGAAGACAAAGAGAGACTGATAAGAGAACACAATCAGATAAATTCTCAAGTGATGCAAAGCCTAAATCAGTTGCAGATGAAAACAAAGAATGGATAAAACTCAAGACATGAGGAAGAGGGCAGATATCATGAAAAAAAATATAAATACAGAAGAGATGGTTATTCAAGAAGTGCTAGCAGAACTCATAGACACCACTCATCTCCTTAAGGAATTCTACCTAATGTATGTGGGCTTCTACTTGGGGTTCATGTGGGCTTCTATCAACTAGGAGTTTTATGCATCTGAAGATTCCACAAGTAGACCAGAGGTGTCTCCTATTAGGCACCAAGGAAGAAGACATGAATTGGACAATTTTTAAGGAGAATTGAGGAAGCTTAAGCCACCATCCTTTGATGGTGAAAGAGAAAGAGAAGATGATGCTAAAGCATGGTTTCTTGGACTGAGGAGGTATTTCTAATTGCATAACTACTCATCAAACCTATAAGCCATAATTTCCACTTACCATCTACATGGAAAAGCTGATATGTGGTAGGATTAGCTTAAGAAAGTTGAGCACATAAATGAGAGCAGGATCACTTGGAAGAAATTCAAGAAATATTTTCAGAAGGAGTACCTTTCAGAGCACTTCTATGACAAGAAAATGCAGGAGTTCTTTGAACTCAGGCTGGGAAGCATGACCATGGAAGAGTATGAAAATAATTTCTTGGGACTGATAAAGTATGTGGGGTTTATAAAGGATGAGAAGGTGAAAATAAAGAGGTTTTTGAGTGGACTGCCTTCATTCTATAAAGAGAATATTCAATATGATGAGCCCAGGATGTTGAATGAGACCATCATGAAGGCTAAGTACCTGTATGAGCAAGGAAAGGGCATAGATTCTTTGCAGAAATATTGGAAGGATAAGAAGAAAGAGAAGTATGATTAGAGAAAGAAATGATTCAAACCTCCTTTCAACATAAATACCCAAAATAAAAATAATTCAGACCAACCTGCTAAGGATGAATCCAAGAGAGAAGACTCCTTGGGAAAAGGGGGAAGACCACCAATTTAATGTTGGGGATGAAAAGAAGATCACATGTACAAGGATTTCCCTCACAGAAAAGACAAAGTGAAAACCCTGCACAACATCTAAGAGGCTACAACAGTAGAAGACATGGGAAATATTTATGCACCCTTAGAAGACCGACTAGTAGAGTACCAATCCAATATGATCGAGGTGGAAGGTAAGATCATTAATCAACCTGTTTCTATTTTAATTGATTCAGAAGAAATCCATTGTTACATTGATCCTAAAATAGTGGATAGATTACATTTGGAGAAAAGTAAGCTTGAAAAATCAAGTTTGGTTCAGCTAGCCATTGGAACCAAAAGAAGAAACAATGATATGGTCAAAGGTTGTTCCATAAGTCTTAACAGAGTGAATACTAATGTTGATCTAAATATTATACCATTGGGATCTTATGATGTTCTAATTGGAATGGAATGGTTGGACAAGCATCATGTTGTCCTAGATTGTCAAAACAACACATTTACATGTCTTGATGAAGAATGAAAACATAGCACTATGAAAGGAGTTCCAAGACCCATTTCTATAAGGGATATTTTAGCCGTACAACGTAAGAGATGTTTCAGGAAAGGATGTTAATTGTATGCAACCCATGTGGATGAGCCAGAAAAGACAAAAGGGTCAAGCCTTGAATATTTTTTGATACTGCAAGAGTTTGAAGATGTATTCCAAGAAATACCAGGGTTGCCACCAAAGAGGGAGATATATTTCTCTATTGATTTAGTACCAGGAGCTGCCCCAATATCAAAAACACCTTAAAGTATGAGTACACCAGAATTAAAAGAATTACAAATGCAGTTGGAAGAATTGTTGAAGAAATGGTACGTACGTCCAAGTGTTTCACCTTAGGGAGCACCAATACTCTTTGCCAAAGAGAAGGATGGAACATTGAGGCTGTGTATTGACTTTAGACAATTGAATAAAGCCACTATGAAGAACAAAAATCCTCTACCCAGAATTGATGACCTCTTTGATCAACTAAGAGGGGAAAATATATTTTCAAAAATAGACTTGAGATCAGGATACCATCAGGTAAGAATCAAGGAAGAAAAAATCAATAAGACAACCTTTAGAACCAGGTATGAGCATTAAGAATTTGTAGTGGCACCATTTGGATTTTCCAATGCACCAACTGTCTTTATGTGCTTAATGAATGGCATATTCATAAATTATTTGGATAAGTTTGTCATAGTATTCCTAGACGACATTCAAAAGCCAATTATTTTGGCTAGGAATGAAGAAATATGTTGTTGATTACATTTCCAGATGTACGAAATGTCAGAGAGTGAAGGATGAACATAGGAACCCAACGGGTTTGCTACAACCATTACTAGGTTTTCTACAACCATTACCAGGTTTGTTACAACCATTACCAATTCCATAGAAGAAATGAGAAGTAGTAACCATTGATTTTATAACTAAATTGCCCAGGACAACAAGGAAACATGATTCAATCATGGCAGTGGTTTATAAATTGACAAAGGCTTCTCATTTTGTTCCTATAAAAATGACTCATACAACAACTAATATTGTAGAAATTTACACGAGGGAGATTGCTAGGTTGCATGAGATGCCTAAGAATTTTTTTTCAAACAGAGATACAAAGTTTACTTCAAATTTTTGGAGGGGATTGTTTAAAGGATTTGGTACAAATTTGAACTTTAGCACAACCTACCATCCACAATCAGATGGGTAGACAAATATAGTCAATTAAATAATTGAAGACATGTTGAGAATGTATGTTATGAATAAGCCATCTAAGTGAGAAGATTACTTGCACTTGGTTGAGTTCTCCTATAATAATGGGTATCAATATTCATTGAAAACGAGCCAATTTGAAGCTTTGTATGGTAGGAAATGCAATACTCCAGTGATTTGGGACAACCCAACAGATAGAGTGGTACTTGGGCCAAAATTGCTCAAGGATATGGAAGACCAGATGGCTAGAATTAAGCATAATTTAAAGGCAACTCAAGAGAAACATAAAAGTTATGCAGATAAGAACAAGACATCTACACAATTTAAAGTGGGGAAGCATGTGCTTTTGAAAGTGAATCCCAATAAGAGCTCATTAAAGTTGGGTACTTGTACAAAACTAGCAACCAAATTCTGTGGTCCATTTGAGATATTAGACAGAATAAGGCCAGTTGCATACATGCTTGCATTTCCTTCTTCCATGAATGTGCATAATGTATTTCATGTCTCTTTGCTAAAAATATATGTACATGATCCTAACCATGTTATTGATTGGCATCTGATTTAGGTAGAGACAGAGGGAGACTTTCAGGTCCAACGAGTGTGCATATTGGACATAAAATTCAAAATGCGTTGGAATCGAGTTATAGAGCTAGAAAATTTTTAGTGGACTTGCTACGGTCCTGAATATGCTACTTGGGAGCATAAAGATGCCATGAGGGCATAATACCCACAATTTTTTGAATAAATTTTTTATTTTTTATTTTTGTTTTGTATATGCACTAAAGATAGTGCCAAAATAAGGGGGAGGAGAATGTAATACCCTGGTTTTGAGCCTCCATATTAAATAATGTATTTTGTTAATTTATGAAAGGCTAGAGTGACAAAACAATTAAAAGAGGCCAGTGTGATAGGAAATGTAAGGTTTTGATCATTATTAATAATCAATACATCACTGGTTGCTAGACGGACAAGGAAAAGAGTTATAGGGGGCTATGATTACACAAGAGAGGGGGCTTGAGGGGCTAAGTATTTATTTTATATTTTATTTATCCATTTTTGTTTTAATGGAGAATATCAATTACCCGAACTTCTTGGGGGAAGGCCATGTGGTTCTTTAATTCCAAGAAATATATAAACCCATCTTTGGGATGTTTGGTTCACACCTTTCATTATGTTCTCTCTCTCCATTCACTCTTTCACCCATTCCTCATTCCTCATTCCTCGTTCATTTTGATATTGGCTTGAGAAAGAAAAACGAGTTGTTGGAGAGGAGCCATTGTTTTTGTTGGCTATAATGATTGTTGGTGTATTCCAACCATGAATTAATGTCTGCATGTCTAAGATGCATTGGCATGTGTTAAGTTTTTCTCACAACTATGAATCCTGAGAGTCCCAGCATGGAGATTCTTGACCAAATGCACTGGAGCCTTGGAAGGAGGTGGATAGCCCAAGGGACTGCGTGACAGAGAAGGGGGTCCATTTTCTTGAGTTGTGCAGGTTGGATAGAAGAGAGTTGATGTACTTTGAATTGTTGTGTGTGTTGAGAAGCCTGTGAGAGATTGAGTGCTGACTAGTTTGGAAAGCTGAGTGACACCCTGGAACCGTCCTTTTGGGTTCATAGCCCTAGCTCAGGGGTTACATTGTTGTTGAGATTCAGAACAAAAATGTCTACGGTTGGGTGGAACGTCCTTGGTATGCATCCAGTTGGTGATTCATTTCCTGAAAGATAAGTGCTCTCTGTCATGGTTTTATTTACCCGTATATTTATTTTCGTTGTGTATTAATTATAATTTTTTAGATTCATGTTTATAATATGCATGGTTGTTGGTTATTGTCGTGTATGGAATTATATTCATTTATTTTATGTTGTAGCATGAATCTTGATCTTTGCATGTGAATATTTCATGCCTCTTTGTTAATTAAAAAAATATTAGAATTCAAAATCAATTCAGAAGTGAGTTTTGAAGTAGCTTTGCTAGCCTGTGGGTGGTTGGGTACGTTACATAATCTGTCACCTTTGTGACACTAAGTATGTAGAATATGAAAAACACTTTCTCTTGGATTGCCCACCTATACCCATATTAGATCCCAATTTAAAAATATTTGACACATTAGAAACCTTCCTAACCTCCTAAGTCATCAAAACTATGGTGATCTTGGAACACTTCTCTCAATTCTTTTTGAGCATATAAATAAAATTTTAAATAAATTGAAGTAATCTCTTACTTTCTTAAGGTCTGATAGACCAATTGGTATGAGTGGACGTTAATCATCATCATCATCATCATCATCATCATCATTATTTTTAAGTTCATAAACATAATTCAAAACTAATATTATACTTTATTTATTATAGAGTAATATCTGAATTATTTGAACATTGTAAATAGTAATAAAGTTTTTTATTTTTTTTAAGAGTTCTATTATAAGAAATTTAGTTTTATAGAAAGAAAATAAAAATAAAAACATGGAAAATGAATAACAAAATTGCTTATTTTTTTTAGTAATTGTATCATGTTAATATGTACATTAATTTTATTATTTTTAATATGTATATGAATTTTATTATTCCTAGTATATATTTATTCCATGTCTTTATTAAGTGTATCTATTAATATGTATATGAATTTTATTATTTTTATATGTATATAAATTTTATTATATAAGTGTAGAGAAGATTGATTAATTTGAATAATCTTATCTATTTTAATAAAAGAAGACAAATAACCTTATTTATTTTAATAGGAATGAATAAGAAAGGTGAAAATGAACATAAATAAAAAATAGAAATTATTAATTTAATTTTAAACTCTACATAAAAAATAATCAAACTAAACAAAAAAGAGAGAAAGTATGCAATATTTGAACACAAGCTAAATTAAAAATAAATATTTCATAAATTTAAACACAAAATGCAAAGGACTTTAACCTATTTAATTTAGGATAAATAATTATAAATAATAATAAAATGTTCAAATAATCTCACCTTAAACAGTCCAAAAATATTGACTAGTGTTTTTTTTTTTTTTTTT
>JASDQU010012739.1:50589-61434 GCA_032191745.1 Picea mariana | reverse complement strand
GGTTAAAAATAAAATAAGATCTAAATTATTTATAAAAAAAATACAATTTTTAAGTTCCAATGTAAACAATAGTTCAAAATTAGTGATGCTACTTTTTACATTCATTATTTCCATGAATAACACCTATTTTAATAGGCTTTGGCAATGTGATTGTATTGCATATGGCTCAACCAAGCTACTCCGTTCCTAAATCCAACTTGACTTAGATTTTTAGGTGTAAGCTTTGTGTGTTTTATGGATCTTTCTTGTGGTTTTATAGTTTACCTATACAATAGAAAAATAATATATTAGTATTTAAGCAAGAAATCTATAATATTTAAGAATTTAATTGTATCACCACTACAAAATTTTGAATATAAATTTTAAAACATTTCAAAAATATACTCATATTTTTAGAAATATGAGTGATGTTTATATGAGGTATTTCATATGTCTCATCTAATATTGGATCATCTTGAAAATGGTCTTCTACTATATATATATATATATATATATATATATATATATATATAATCATCTTAAAAATGATCTTCTACTAAAATGTGAATTATATATATATATATATATATATATATATATATATATATATATATATATATATATATTATTCACATTTTAGTAAAAGATTATTTTCAAGATGATCCCATCTCTCTCTATATATTAAAAGTATATAAATAATAACAAGTATATTTACATTAACATTACTAATGTCCACCACATTAGAACAAAAACCTTCATCACATATATTCAATACATTGAATATTTTAATTATTTCTATTTTAAGTTTGCTTTTCTATGCATGTATGAATCATGTGAACACTATAATGTTTAAAAAATAACTAATTTGATATACGAATGTACTATAAATTACTATTTTACTTACTTTATTGAAATTAGTGTTATTCATAGTTGAAGATGAACTTTCATTAAAACCACTTCACTCATTGAACATTTTTTTTAATTCCAATCATTCTCAATGTATTTTTGGATTTCTTTCTTTCATTTGATTTATGTTTATCTAAGTGATGAGGGATTATATCCAGATTCTTACTACTTAACTCAATGCATGACTCATATTTTATTAAGAAAACTCAATGCATGACTCATATTTTATTAAGAAAAATATATATAGACAAAGTTAACATTTTTTTTTTATTTATAAAATTATAAATAAATAATTTATAATTTTATAAATTCTAAATTATATCTAGTTCCTCCATACTTAACTTATACTTAACTCAGTGCATGACTCACAATTTATTAAAAAAAACATTCATGAACAAAGTTTAAAAATATGAAACTTTAATATGCAAATACCTTTTTATATATCTATTGTTCTAGTATACCTCTTTATATACCTCTTATTCTAATAGACGCCTTTTTAAAGTTTTTCTTATTTTAATAGTTGCATGCGAATTTCAAGGCTAAAACTTCTTAATGCATTGTTCTTTTGAACTACCTGATGATGAAATCTGGCCTGAACAGAGAGAGCCCAATAGGTCCTCCAACCACTTCGAAAAATGGAAAACTCTAAGATGAACAAGGTCCACCATGATGCACGTTCAGCGATTTGATTCGATTTGATTGGAAAGATATCCACATGTGTCAATAATTACGTATAACGTGTAGTCACCACCATGTTCTAAAATCAAATGGAAAACACATGACATAATCCACAGACTTCACTATTCATGGAAGGACACCTTGGCAACCTTTGGTTTTGGTTTTGGAGTAAGTTAATTTGGGAGCAAATAGATCAGTTTTTTAGTCAAAAAATGGGTGTGAATCCGGCCAGATTCCCAGGAATAGGTTGAATTGGAAACTTGGCTACCATGACTCTGAATCACAATCTTACCACAAGGATTTTACCCCATTTTAAACTAACTAAGAACCTACTAGAAAAGTAACTCGAAAAAAAAATAACTCGGGAAAAAGGACTCCTTTGGTTTTGAGCATCCTTTTGTAAGACACTCTAACAGGTGTCATATTAAAAGATTGCATATATATTAAATAAAAAGATTGCAAATACATAATAAGAATTGATAGATGGATGGGTTCGTAAATTTCAACACTGTCTATTTATGCAGCAATAATAATGAAAAGTTTAAATGATGAAAATTAGTAAAAAATTGTTTTGTTTGAAGAAATTGTATATATAATATTAAAGTATTTTATATATTGAATAAAAAGATTGCAAATACATAATAAGAATTTTAAAAGGTGTTAGAATGAAATTGCATGTTATAAGAATTTTTGAAGGTGTTGAATGAAATTATATGTTAATATAACAAGGCTGCAAGGCTTTATATACCTGTCCCTATGCAAGTATAATAAAACAAGAGTATATATCTGTTATTTCTTTTTGAGTAATGGACACAACAAGCATATCTGCCAATTTTGTGAGCCTATTTTACATTTATGACTGGCTGTCGGCTCAGCAATAACAGGTTCAATTTAATATCATATCAACTTTTCAATTATGCTGGTCCAATTAGTGTTAATTTAATTATTAGGCTAATTTAAATTATCTTTATTTAATCATAACTGTTGTAATTATAATTAATTTAATCTATATTAAATTATAATTGTTGTAGAATAATTATAATTTAATTATAATTCTTGACTTACATATAATATCAAGGTGTTCCCTTAATGAATCATAAAACCTGCAATGTTTATGGAAAGGGCTGCATATCTGCTCATGTTCAGAATGATGAGCCAATTTCATGTGCTCCACTAGATGCTCCATTTTGCAGAATTGCCTAAACACCTTGCACACTTGTGTCTGCAACACATTGGTAATGTGAGCTCAAAATCCCCCACAAGATCTTAAGCAAAGTTAAATCTAGGGTATATTATGCTATGTAACTAAATAACAGCTCAGAACGTTATAATGAGCTAACTCTCTGCCATAATTTTGGATGGTGAACCACTAATCTCGTGCACTCTTCCTGATTTTCTGAACTTGAGGGAATAGACTCAAATCATTGTCATAATTATTATAACCAGGTTATTTAGCTACCAGACTATTTCGCTTCACCATATTGTAAAAACCATCACCAGATTGTAAAAACCAACATAAAATCATTAACAAAGCCTACAAATAACAAGAAAGATATACTAAGAAACATATTCATTGGAAATATGTTGTACAAGTATTTATCAAAGTAATATATATTGATAAGATGAAAGTATTCTTGAAACAAGTAGATATAATGAAAAAAAAGGTGATACACAAAGTTAACAACTACATATAAAACAACAAGAAATTGTAAAAACCAACATAGTATCATTAATAAAGCTTTTACAGCCTTTACAAATGTTTATAGGAAGAACTAGATGCCCAACACCCACTTGACCAAAATTTTATTTAGTAATAACTTCATCAAATAGGGCCAACAAATGAAGTAAGATCAAAGATAGACTCCATCTCGATGCAATAAATGCCATAACAAAACGTTATCTTATTACACACAAGTGACTACACACAAGTGACAATTGAGAGATGATGCCTCAATTCTATTAATGTCAAAATAATAAGAAGATTCAAAGATGTCTCAGTTCTATTGATGCCAAAATAAAAAACTCAAATTAGTCTCATTAAGAAATCATAACAAATGTAAAAATAATAATAATAATTAAAATAAGAAACATACAAAATGGAATTTCTAAGTGTATTAACAAAATAAAATCCACAAATAGACAATAATAAAAACATGCATTGACATAATTCATAAGTAGTGGATCCTAATTTTATAAGCTTTCAGTCTGCCTCTTGTTCATTGTTTAGACAAAACCCCAAAAAAGCCTAATTCTAATAAAAACAATACAGACAATAACGGTGTGAAATAGAACTCTTGTTGAAGTTGCAGGTAAAACTCCACAAACATCAAAGGATTAGATTACAAAACTCTCACCTGCTTGGCTCCATGGAAAATAAGCATGTGGCTCGATTATCCATCGCGACATATATTAAGTTTGAGATGCGTGTCGAAGATAAATCGTATGCAAGTCACTCTTCTGGGATTTTGGGTGTTCTTGGAATCACTGGGTTTGATCGCCATGAGCATGGCAATTGCTGCAGAATTCAAACATACTAAGGTAAATTGGTGCCCTAATTCTATGGACTCCATCCCTAACGCGGTATTGGGGACATTGTGCAATGCTCGTTGCAAAGCCGGTTGAAGGCCCCTTCTTGTTTGCTAGGTTGATTTCAATAGTTAACCGAGTGAATCGAGTTGCTTAGCTAAAAGTTGCATCACCAGTGCATCACCAATTCTTTTAGCATCTAAAGATATGCACAGATCTCTTACAGGTGGAGCATTGTCAAAACCTTGAGTCATGCAGATGGCCATGAGACAACAATCAAGTGCAACAACATGATAGAAGCAAGAGTGTCATCATTGGAGAGGACAAGCATTGAAGCACATTGTTAGTGTCAATTGTCAAATGCAGCAGGTATAATAAAGGTAAGAATGTCGCGGCGGCATGGGCAATAAGACTTCCATTCAAGGTTGGAATTTGACGAGAAAAATGCCCGTCATGAGGCATTTTGCCCGTATTTTACGTTTAACATTTTGTCCCAGCCGTCTCTTGGAATGGGCATCCAAACCGAGATAATGTGCTTTTGATAGGTTATAATGGTATAAAACGTCATTAAGTTCAGTGTGGAAGTCCAGTATGGGTGTAGGCAACGAGGAATAATTTCTCAAAGCTATCCATAAATTTATAGATGGTGCGAAGAAAAGAGCTAGAAAGAAACAGGGTTGGGGATAGGGCTCAAAGAGAGGGCAAGAGTTTTTTTGTTGTTGTAGCCAACTGATAAAAAATGACCTCTTAAATATCATAGGTAAATATCATGACCTCTTAATTTGTTTCAACCATTTTGTTTTCTTGTCAATGGAGTTGACATTTTGTTTGCTAGTAAGAGCTATCACACAAAGTATTGATAATTACCTCTTAATTTATTTCTTCTATTTTATTTATTTATTTTGTTTGCTTGTAAGTGGAAATTTCTTGGAATTGACATAAATGAGATTGAAGAAATATTATTAACTAAGTGTTGAAATGTTGAAATAATATCCTTTGATGTTTATTTTTATGCTTCCTTAAATTTTGAGGATACCTAAAAATTCTTCACTTTAAACCAACCCTAAAAATAATATCTTTTCATCAAACTCTCAAAATAATATCTTTCCATATTAAACCAATGCTCAAAATAATATCTTTCCATCAAACTTTCAAAATAATATATTTTCATATCCACATGATCTTTCCGTATTAAACTAACCCTCAAAATAATATCTTTCCATCAAACTCTCAAAATAATATCTTTCCATATCCACATGATTGCATGGAAGCACTAGAACTTTATCCATTTGCAATGTCTCTCTATTTTCTTTTTTTTAAATGTTATATCTATTTTAATATGAGAAGCCTTGCCCTTTAATTCATCTTTGAATATAACTTCTTAAGAGAAGCAAGGGAAGACATGTAGGATTTTAAATTTGGGAGTGGACTTTAGTGGTCTTTTGTTGTTGTTGATGTGCTCTATTTTATTTATTTTTTATATGATCCATCTTTCTAGTTTCATTAAATGGAATGGAAATAAATTATATATAATCATATTTTGTTAGATAGTTTAGAAAGACCAGAAATTAATCTTCTAATAGTTGATGGACTCTTTGGTGTGAAAATTGTGTAATAGTGTAGGAAGCAACTGATTACTAGAGTAGGGAGGAGGTATTTGATACTCCATATATCTCTAGAAATAAATACATCCTTGTAAAAAATGGGATCACTAACTAAAATCTTTAACATAATCTTCAATGTTGAAGAGTTAACTTCTTATCAAAGCTTTATTCTTAAAGAGCACACTTTTAGACATAACGTTTTTTGAAAGGTAATATGTAGACCCAAAACATAAAAAAAAAAGTTTTTTGAAAGGTAATATGTAGACCCAAAAAGTAAAAAAAAAATGTTTGAATGATAAAAATGAATTGAAATTCCAACCCTGCTTCCATTTGATGAACCAATGGTAGGGTAAATAAATAACAACATGACACAAGCAAGAGTGTCATCATTGGACATGATAGGCGAAGTAGATTGTCAGTGTCAATTGTCAAATGCGGCATGTATAATAAAGGTAAGAATGTCGCTGCGACATGGGCAATAAGACTTCCATGAGTGTCATCATTGCGACATGGGCAATAAGACTTCCATGAGTGTCATCATTGGACACGACAGGGCAATAAGACTTCCATTTGATGAACCAATGGTAGGGTAAATAAATAACAACATGACAGAAGCAAGAGTGTCATCATTGGAAAGGACAGGCATTGAAGCAGATTGTGAATGTTAATTGTTAAAAGTTGCAGGTATAATAAATGTAAGAATGTAGTAGCTGCATAGGCAATTAGACTTCCATTTGATGAAACAATGGTAGGGTAAATAAATAGGTTTAAATATTTAAAAAAAAAATAAAAATTTAATGTTTAATATGAAATTATAAGAAAATGTAAATTTATTTTGGTAAAAAAACAAAGTAATAGTCACCTGTCTAGCCCATGTATAATAAAGGTATTTAAATGTAAAATGAAATTATATATTTTAGATGAAATAAATTGATTCAAAATAATACTGGTTGTAAAATTGTTTATTTAGTTTTACACTTTCAAATAATTTGATATAAATTTTAATGAAAAATCATCAACAAATTAAAAATTAAAAAACAAATAATTAATAGCTATCAAACTTCTACAATGATACCTCTAAAAGTGATTAAAAATGTGTAAAGACTAAAGACACATGACCTCTTGCTCCATGGAAAGATTGACGTTGCATGTCTCATGATCGCCTTAACAAATAATTGTTATGAATTTCTCTCTACTGGGTGTTGGGGTTTGCGTTTTTATTTTCATTTTATCAATTATTCTAGTTGTTATAACCTACTCTAAATGTAATAGACCATGTATAGAGATGCTAAATTTTCATTTTCTCAACTACCCAACTTATAACCTGATCTGTATACAATATAATACATCTTATACGACCTATTGACAACCCTATTTCCCCTGGTGCATGAACTGAACTGTATAGTGCAACTAGCTACTCTGATTTCATTTACCATATTTTATTTTCCAAAATGGTTCATATTGTGTGTTTCAGATGGAGACTAGTCGAGCTTGATCATTTGGTTGCATATCCTTATGTGGAATTCGAGAAGGGGTTTCACATCCACGTCAAGAAGGGGTTTCACATCCACGTCGAGCTTCTTCCACACAACAAGCAGATCTGCAAATTTTGTAACTTCTGTTTGCATTTATGAACCTATTTTACATTTATGACCCGTCGTGGGCTGGGCAATAACAGGTTCGATTTAATAGCATATCATCTTTTCAATTATGTTGGTTCAATTAGTGTTAATTTAATTATTAGGTTAATTTAATTAATTATCTTCATTTTATCATAATTATTATAATTATAGTTAAATTAAAATAATTAAATTAATTTATATTAAATCATAATTGTTTTAGAATAATTATAATTTTGGAATTACATATAATATCAAAATGTTCCCTTAATAAATCATAAAACCTGCAATGTTTATGGAAAATGCTACATATCTGGTCGTGTCCAGAATGATGAGTCAATTTCATGTGCTCCACAAGATGCTCCATTTTGCAGAATTGCTTAAAGATGCTCCATTTTGCAGAATTGCCTAAAGCACGCTGCACACTTGTGCCTACAACACATTTGTAATGTGAGCTCAAAATCCCCCACAAGATCTTAAGAAAAGTTAAATCTAAGGTATATTATGCTACTTAGCTTGCTTATAGACAAGCATTCACCAAATTGTAAAAACGAGCATAGAATCATTAACATAGCCTATACAAATAACACGGAGGATATACTAAGAAACATGTTCATTGCATATATGTTGTACAAATCTTTATCAAAGAAATATAGATTGACAAGATGAAAGTATTCTTGAAACAAGTAAATATAATGAAAAAATGTGATATACAAAGTTAAAAACTACATATAAAATAATACTAGATTGTAAAAACCAACATAGAATCATTAACAGAGGCTGTACTAGATTGTAAAAACCAATATAGAATCATTAACAAAACTTGTACAAATGTTATATAAAAATAACTTTATCAAATAGGACCATCAAATAAAGAGCCTGCATCACGGTGAAAATAGACGGTGAAAATAGATGTCTAGCACCCACTTCACCAAAATTTTATATGAGAAGAACTTCATCAAATAGGGCCAACAAATGAAGTAAGATCAGGGATATGCTCCATCTGGGTGCAATAAATTCCAAGCATCCTCTCCCCATAACTTTATAACATTAAAAAAACAGAAAATCCATAAGATATATGTAACAAAAAGTAACTTTATAACATTAAAAAAAAGAAAATCCATAGGATATATGTAACAAAAAGTTATTTTATTATAAACAAGTGACGATCGAGAGATGACGCCTCAATTCTATTAATGCCAAAATAATAAGAAGATTCAAAGATATACCTCAATTTTATTGATGCCAAAATATAAAAATTAAAATTGACCCGTTGAGAAATCATACATAAGACTAGGAAAGACAACAATAAACATCTCACTACATTACAATATTTTTTTAAACACAAAATAAAACCAAAACAAATGTAAAAAAAAATAAAAATAATTAAAATGTGAAATTACCACTATAAATGTTTTTACATAAAAACAAATTAACACATTATTCAATTCCATGATAAAATAAATGAGATGGATTGTTAAAAATAAATAAACAACAAATCAACACATTATTCAATTCCATGATAAAATAAATGAGATGGATTATTAAAAATAAATAAACACCCATTAGTTTATGTGGAGAATTTATATTGTACACCTTAATTCAATTCAGTTGAAACCTTGAAAAACATACAAAATTGAATTTCTAAGAGTATTAACAAAATAAAACCTACAAATAGACACAAAAACGAATAAGACAATCAATGATAAAATCTTGCATTGAAAAAATTCATAACAGTAGTGGATCTTAATTTTATAAGCTCGATAATTCTGGCGTGCATGTTGTTCATTCTTTTGACAAAACCCCAGAAAATCCCAATTCTAGTAAAAAAAATACAGACAATAACGGTATGAAATAAAACTCTTGTTGAAGTTGTAGGTAAAACTCCAGAAACATCAAAGGATTAGATTACAAAACTCTCACCTGCTTGGCTCCATGGAAAATAATCATGTGGTTCAATTATCCATCACAACAATTATTTAGTCTGAGATTGGTGTGGAAGATGAATCATATGTAGATAACCCTTCTGGGATTTTATTTGTTCTTGGAATCGCTGGTTTTGATCGCCATCAGTATGGCAATTGCTGCAGAATTCAAGCATACTAAGGTAAACTAGTTCGTTGCAAAGCCCGTTGGAGGCCCCTTCTTGTTTGCTAGGTAGTTGCCAGTAGTTGATCGAGTGGATCGAATTGCTTAGCTAAAAAATGCATTACCAGTGCATCAGTTCTTTTAGCATCTAAAGATATAGATACCCTGATGCAAATCAAGATACACACAAATCTCTTAGCAGGTGGAGCATTGTCAAAGCCTTGAATCATGCCCACGAGACAACCATCGACTACAACAATAGGACAAGACAAAGATTGAAGCAAGAGTGTTATCATCAGACATGACATGCATTGAAGCAGATTGTCAGCGCCAATTTTCAGATGCTGCAGGTATAATAAATATTGGAAATAAATGTCATTAAGTCTTATTTCCCGCCCGGGAAATAAGACTTCCATTTGATGAACCAATGGTAGGGTAAATAAATAGGTTTAATATTTCAAAAAAAGAAAACTCAATGTTTAATATGAAACTATATACCATGCCTAGCTGCATGTATAATAAAGGTCTTAAGTGTGAAATGAAATTGTATATTTTAGATGAAATAAATTGCTTGAAAGTAATACTGGTTGTAAAATTGTTTATTTAATTTTACAATTTCAAATAATTTGATATAAATTTTAATGAATATCACATCATCAACAAATTAAAATAATAATAATAATAATAATAATAATAATAATTAACCGCTATCAAACTCCTACAATGATATCTGTAAAAGTGATTAAAAATGTGTTTTTCTCACTTGGTTGTTAAAAGACTAAAGACAAACAACCTTTTGCTCCATTGAAAGAGTGACGTTGCATGTTTGATGAGGGCCTTAACAAAGAATTGCTATGAATTTCTCTCTAATGGGTGTTGGGGGTTGTGTTTAGTTGTTATAACCTACTCCAAATGTAATACACCATGTAAATATAATACACCATGTAAGGCCTATTTACATATACTAAATTTTCATTTTCTTAACTACCCAAATTATAACCTGATCCGTATACAATATAACGGCATCTCGTAAGTGTTGCAAGTGAACTGTATAGTGCAACTAGCTATTCTGATTTCAATTAACATATTTTATTTTCCAAAATGGTCAATATTGTGTGTTTCAGATGGAGACCAGTCGATCTTGATCATTCAGTTGCATATCCCTATGTGGAATTAGAGAAGGGGTTGCCCATCCACTGTTAGAGATAATGCCTAATTAATGCTACATACTAGAGTCTAGGGATTGGATTTGGTTTGTTGGAGGATGTTAAGAGATTCTCTCAACCTCTCCCTCCAAGAGTGGAATAAGTTGGATCTCACAACACTTATTTAAATGTGATGTATCTCTGTGTAATGTATGCAATACACTATTATTTCTGTGTGTATTTTGTGTCTCTATGCTCTCATGAATTCTAAATTGGTATCAGAGCGGGTATGGGATCCAA
>JASDQU010012739.1:24618-50539 GCA_032191745.1 Picea mariana | reverse complement strand
CTAAGAGGGGAAATTATATTTTCAAAAATAGACTTGAGATCAGGATACCATTAGGTAAGAATCAAGGAAGAAGACATCAATAAGACAACCTTTAGAACCAGGTATGGGCATTATGAATTTATAGTGGTACCATTTGGATTGTCCAATGCACCAACTGTCTTTATGTGCTTAATGAATGACATATTCATAAATTATTTGGATAAGTTTGTCATAGTATTCCTGGACGACATTCAGAAGCCAATTATTTTGGCTAGGAATGAAGAAATATGTTGTTGATTACATTTCTAGATGTATGGAATGTCAGAGAGTGAAGTATGAACATAGGCACCCAACGAGTTTGCTACAACCATTACCAGGTTTGTTACAACCATTACCAATTCTAGAGAAGAAATGGGAAGTAGTAACCATTGATTTTATAACTAAATTGCCCAGGACAACAAGGAAACATGATTCAATCATGGCAGTGGTTTATAAATTGACAAAGGCTTCTCATTTTGTTCTTGTAAAAATGACTCATACAACAACTAATATTGCGGAAATTTACACAAGGGAGATTGCTAGGTTGCATGAGATACCTAAGAATTTTTTTTCAGACAGAGATACAAAGTTTACTTCAAATTTTTGGAGGGGATTGTTTAAAGGATTTGGTACAAATTTGAACTTTAGCACAACCTACCATCCACAATCAGATGGGCAGACAAATATAGTCAATTAAATAATTGAAGACATGTTGAGAATGTATGTTATGGATAAACCATCTAAGTGGGAAGATTACTTGCACTTGGTTGAGTTTTCCTATAATAATGGGTATCAAGATTCATTGAAAATGATCCCATTTGAAGCTTTGTATGGTAGGAAATGCAATACTCCAGTGATTTGGGACAACCCAACAGATAGAGTGGTACTTGGGCCAAAATTGCTCAAGGATATGGAAGACCAGATGGTTAGAATTAAGCATAATTTAAAGGCAACTCAAGATAAACGTAAAAGTTATGCAGATAAGAACAAGACATCTACACAATTTAAAGTGGGGGAGCATGTGCTTTTGAAAGTGAATCCCAATAAGAGCTCATTAAAGTTGGGTAGTTGTACAAAGCTAGCAGCCAAATTCTCTGGTCCATTTGAGATATTAGACAAAATAAGGCCAGTTGCATACATGCTTGCATTTCCTTCTTCCATGAATGTGCATAATGTATTTCATGTTTCTTTGCTAAAAATATATGTACATGATCCTAACCATGTTATTGATTGGCATCTGATTTAGGTAGAGACAGAGGGAGACTTTCAGGTCCAGCGAGTGTGCATATTGAACATAAAATTCAAAATGCGTTGGAATCAAGTTATAGAGCTAGTAAAATTTTATACGGTCCTGAATATGCTATTTGGGAGCATGAAGATGCCATGCGGGCATAGTACCCACAATTTTTTGAATAAATTTTGAATTTTTTTATTTTTGTTTTGTATATGCACTAAGGATAGTGCCAAAATAAGGGGGAGGGGAATGTAATACCCTGGTTTTGAGCCTCCATATTAAATAATGCATTTTGTTAATTTATGAAAGGCCAGAGTGACCAAACAATTAAAAGAGGCCAGCGTGATAGGAAATGTAAGGTTTTGATCATTATTAATAATCAATACATCACTGGTTGCTAGACGTACAAGGAAAAGAGTTATAGGGGGCTATGATTACACAAGAGAGGGGGTTTGAGGGGCTAAGTATTTATTTTATATTTTATTTATCCATTTTTGTTTTAATGGAGAATATCAGTTACGTGAGCTTCTTGGGGGAAGGCCATGTTGTTCTTTAATTCCAAGAAATATATAAACCCATCTTTGGGATGTTTGGGGGCTTCACACCTTTCATTATGTTCTCTCTCTCCATTCACTCTTTCACCCATTCCTCATTCCTCATTCCTCGTTCATTTTGATATTGGCTTGAGAAAGAAAAACGATTTGTTGGAGAGGAGTCATTGTTTTTGTTGGCTGTAATGATTGTTGGTGTATTCCAACCATGAATTAATGTCTGCATGTCTAAGATGCATTGGCATGTGTTAATTTTTGCTCAAAACTGTGAATCCTGAGAGTCCCAGCATGGAGATTCTTAACCAAAGGCACTGGAGCCCTGGAAGGAGGTGGATAGCCTGAGGGACCGCGTGACAGAGAAGGGGGTCCATTCTCTTGGGTTGTGCAGGTTGGATAGAAGAGAGCTGGTGTACTTTGAATTGTTGTGTGTGTTGAGAATCCTGTGAGAGATTGAGTGCTGACTAGTTTGGGATGCCGAGTGACACCCTGGAACCGTCCTTTTAGGCTCATAGCCCTAGCTCAGGGGTTACATTGTTGTTGAGATTCAAAACAACAATGTCTACGGTTGGGTGGAACGTCCTTGGTCTGCATCCAGTTGGTGATTCATTTCCTGAAAGATAAGTGCTCTCTGTCATGGTTTTATTTACCCGTATATTTATTTTCATTGTGTATTAATTATAATTTTTGAAATTCATGTTTATAATATGGATGGTTGTTGGTTATTGTCGTGTATGGAATTATGTTCATTTATTTTATGTTGTAGCATGAATCTTGATCTTTGCATGTGAATATTTCATGCGTCTTTGTTAATTAAAAAATTATTAGAATTCAAAATCAATTCAGAAGTGAGTTTTGAAGTAGCTTGGCTAGCCTATGGGTGGTTGGGTACGTTACATAATCTGTCACCTTTGTGACACTAAGTATGTAGAATATGAAAAACACTTCCTCTTGGATTGCCCGCCTATACCCATATTAGATTCCAATTTAAAAATATTTGCCACATTAGAGACCTTCCTAACCTCCTAAGTCATCAAAACTATGGTGATCTTGGAACACTTCTCTCAATTCTTTTTGAGCATATAAATAAAATTTTAAATAAATTGAAGTAATCTCTTACCTTCTTAAGGGCCGATAGACCAATTGATCTGAGTAGACGTTAATCATCATCATCATTATTTTTAAGTTCATAAACATAATTCAAAACTAATATTATACTTTATTTATTATAGAGTAATATATCATTTGAACATTGTAATTAGTAATAAAGTTTTTTATTTTTTTTAAGAGTTCTATTATAAGAAATTTAGTTTTATAGAAAGAAAATAAAAATAAAAACATGGAAAATGAATAACAAAGTTGCTTATTTTTAGTAATTGTTTCATGTTAGTATGTACACAAATTTTATTATTTTTAATATGTATATGAATATTATTATTCCTAGTATATATTTATTCCATGTCTTTATTAAGTGTATCATATTAATATGTATATGAATTTTATTATTTTTATATGTATATAAATTTTATTATATAAGTGTAGAAAAGATTGATTAATTTGAATAATCTTATCTATTTTAATAAAAAAAGACAAATAACCTTAATTCTTTTAATAGGAATGAATAAAAAAAGGTGAAAATGAGCATAAATAAAGAATAGAGACTATAATTTTCTTTTAAACTCCACATAAAGAATAGTCAAAACTAAACCAAAAAGACAGAAAATATGCAATATTTGAACACAAGCTAAATTAAAAAGAAATATTTCATAGATTTAAACACAAAATGCAAAGGAATTTAACCTATTCTATTTATGATAAATAATTATAAATAATAATAAAATTTTCAAATAATCTCACCTTAAACAGTCCAAAAATATTGACTAGTTTTTTTATTTATTTTTGAAATTGAAAAACAAAATGGCTAAAAATAAAATAAGATCTAAATTATTTATAAAAAAATACAATTTTTAAGTTCCAATGTAAAAAATAGTTCAATATTAGTGATGCTACTTTTTACATTCATTATTTCCATGAATAACACCTATCCTAATAGGCTTGGGCAATGTGATTGTATTGCATATGGCTCAAACAAGCTACTCATTTCCTAAATCCAACTTGACTTAGATTTTTAGGTGTAAGCTTTGTATGTTTTATGGATCTTTCTTGTGGTTTTATAGTTTACCTATACAATACAAAAATAATATATTAGTATTTAAGCAAGAAATCTATAATATTCAAGAATTTAATTGTATCAACACTACAAAATTTTGAATATAAATTTTAAAACATTTCAAAAATATATACTCACATTTTTAGAAATAGGAGTGATGTGTATATGAGGTATTTCATATGTCTCATCTAATATTGAATCATCTTGAAAATAACCTTCTACTAAAATGTGAATATATATATATATATATATATATATATAGGATCATCTTGAAAATGATCTTCTACTAAAATGTGGATACAATATATAGGTCCTCCAACCACTTCGAAAAATGGAAAACTCTAAGATGAACAAGGTCCACCATGATGCACGTTCAACTATTTGATTCGATTTGATTGGAAAGATATCCACATGTTCCTTCCCTGATGCTACATTTTCTCTTCAAATAGAAAGAAACCGATGCCAAGGATGCCAAGATGAGCCAAATGAAACGAATGAAAAACACTCTATTCATTGCAAGGAATATCCAATGACAAGATATAAGATTAAGAGGTTGACAATTTGTAACCCTCTGAATTTTAATCATGTAACCCATATTGATTGGATGCGTGTATGTGTCAATAATTACGTATAACGTGTAGTCACCACCATGTTCTAAAATCAAATGGAAAACACATGATAGAATCCACAGACTCCATTATTCATGGAAGGACACCTTGGCAACCTTTGGTTTTGGTTTTGGAGTAAGTTAACTCGGTGGCAAACAAACCAGTTTTTCAGTCAAAATCCACAAATAAAATCTAAAAATAGACAATAATAAAATCCACAAATAGACAATAATAAAAGCATGCATTGACATAATTCATAATAGTAGTGGATCTTGATTTTATAAGCTTTCGGTCTGCCTCTTGTTCATTGTTTAGACAAAACCCCAAAAAAGCCCAATTCTAGTAAAAACAATACAGACAGTAACGGTTTGAAATAAAACTCTTGTTGAAGTTGCAGGTAAAACTCCAGAAACATCAAAGGATTAGATTACAAAACTCTCACCTTCTTGGCTCCATGGAAAATAAGCATGTGGCTCGATTATCCATCGCGACAATTATTTAGTTTGAGATGCGTGTCGAAGATAAATCGTATGCAGGTAACTCTTTTGGGATTTTGGGTGTTCTTGGAATCACTGGGTTTGATCGCCATGAGCATGGCAATTGTTGCAGAATTCAAACATACTAAGGTAAATTGGTGCTCTAATTCTATGGACTTCATCCCTAACGCGGTATTGGGGACATTGTGCAATGCTCGTTGCAAATCCCATTGAAGGCCCCTTCTTGTTTGCTAGGTCGATTTCAATAGTTGACCGAGTGAATCGAGTTGCTTAGCTAAAAATTGCATCACCAGTGCATCACCAATTCTTTTAGCATCTAAAGATATGCACAGATCTCTTACCAGGTGGAGCATTGTCAAAACCTTGAGTCATGTAGATGGCCACGAGACAACAATCAAGTGCAACAACATGATAGAAGCAAGAGTGTCATCATTGGACAGGACAAGCATTGAAGCACATTGTTAGTGTCAATTGTCAAATGCGGCAGGTATAATAAAGGTAAGAATGTCACGGCGGCATGGGCAATAAGACTTCCATGAGTGTCATCACTGGACAGGACATGGCAATAAGACTTCCATTTGATGAATGAATGGTAGGGTAAATAAATAACAACATGACAGAAGCAAGAGTGTCATCATTGGAAAGGACAGACATTGCAGCAGATTGTGAGTGTCAATTGTCAAACATTGCATGTATAATAAATGTAAGAATGTAGTAGCTACATGGGCAATAAGACTTCCATTTGATGAATCAATGGTAGGGTAAATAAATAGGTTTAAATATTTCAAAATAAAAATAAAAATTTAATGTTTAATATAAAATTATAAGAAAATGTAAATTTATTTTGGTCAAAGAACAAAGTAATAGTCACCTTGTCTGGCCCCATGTATAATAAAGGTATTTAAATGTGAAATGAAATCGTATATTTTAGATGAAATAAATTGATTCAAAGTAATACTGGTTGTAAAATTGTTTATTTAGTTTTACATTTTCAAATAATTTGATATAAATTTTAATGAAAATCACATCATCAACAAATTAAAAATAAAAAAATAATTAATTAATAGCTATCAAACTTCTACAAGGATATCTCTAAAAGTGATTAAAAATGTGTTTTTCTCACTTGGTTATTGAAAGAGTAAAGACACATAACCTCTTGCTCCATTGAAAGATTGAGGTTGCATGTCTCATGATCGCCTTAACAAAGAATTGTTATGAATTTCTCTCTAAGATTGAGGTTGCATGTCTCTATTAAATAGAAAAATTAAAATTGGTCCCTTTGAGAAATCATACATAAGACTAAGAAAGAGAACAATAAACATCTCACTACATTACAATATTTTTTTAAACACAAAATAAAACCAAAACAAATGTAAAATAAAATAAAATAATTAAAATGTGAAATTGCCACTATAAATGCTTCTACATAAAAACAAATTAACACATTATTCAATTCCATGATAAAATAAATGAGATGGATTATTAAAAATAAATAAACAACAAATCAACACATTATTCAATTCCATGATAAAATAAATGAGTTGGATTATTAAAAATAAATAAACACCCATTTGTTTATGTGGAGAATTTATATTGTACACCTTAATTCAATTCGGTTGAAACCTTGAAAAACATACAAAATGGAATTTCTAAGAGTATTAACAAAATAAAGCCTACAAATAGACACAAAAACGAATAAGATAGTCAATGATAAAAGCTTGCACTGAAAAAATTCATAACAGTAGTGGATCTTAATTTTATAAGCTCGATAATTCCGGCATGCTTGTTGTTCATTCTTTTGACAAAACCCCCAAAAATCTCAATTCTAGTAAAAAAAATACAGACAATAACGGTGTGAAATAAAACTCTTGTTGAAGTTGCAGGTAAAACTCCAGAAACATCAAAGGATTAGATTACAAAACTCTCACCTACTTGGCTCCATGGAAAATAATCATGTGGTTCAATTATCCATCGCGACAATTATTTAGTCTGAGATTGGTGTGGAAGATGAATCATATGTAGACAACCCTTCTGGGATTTTTCTTGTTCTTGGAATCACTAGGTTTGATCGCCATGAGTATGGAAATTGCTGCAAAATTCAAGCATACTAAGGTAAACTAGTTCGTTGCAAAGCCCGTTGGAGGCCCCTTCTTGTTTGCTAGGTAGTTGCCAGTAGTTGATCGAGTGGATCGAATTGCTTAGCTAAAAAATGCATCACCAGTGCATCAGTTCTTTCAACATCTAAAGATATAGAGACCCTGATGCAAATCAAGATACACACAAATCTCTTACCAGGTGGAGCATTGTCAAAACCTTGAATCATGCCCATGAGACATCCATCGACTACAACAATAGGACAGGACATAGATTGAAGCAAGAGTGTTATCATCAAACATGACATGCATTGAAGTAGATTGTCAGCGTCAATTTTCAGATGCTGCAGGTATAATAAATATTGGAAAGAAATGTCATTAAGTCTTATTTCCCACCCGGGAAATAAGACTTTCATTTGATGAACCAATGGTAGGGTAAATAAATAGGTTTAATATTTCAAAAAAAGAAAACTCAGTGTTTAATATGAAACTATATACCATGCCTAGCTGCATGTATAATAAAGGTCTTAAGTGTGAAATGAAATTGTATATTTTAGATGAAATAAATTGCTTGAAAGTAATACTAGTTGTAAAATTGTTTATTTAGTTTTACAGTCAAAATTTACAATAAAATTGTTTATTTAATTTTACAATTTCAAATAATTTGATATAAATTTTAATGAATATCACGTCATCAACAAATTAAAAAAAAAACAAAAACAAATAATTAACCGCTATCAAACTCCTACAATGATAACTGTAAAAGTGATTAAAAATGTGTTTTTCTCACTTGGTTGTTAAAAGACTAAAGACAAACAACCTCTTGCTCCATTGAAAGAGTGATGTTGCATGTCTGATGAGGGCCTTAACAAATAATTGTTACAAATTTCTCTCTAATGGGTGTTGGGGGTTGTGTTTAATTGTTATAACCTACTCCAAATGTAATACACCATGTAAATATAATAAACCATGTAAGGCCTATTTACATATGCTAATTTTTGATTTTCTCAACTACCCAAATTATAACCTGATCTATATACAATATAATGGCATCTTGTAAGTGTTGCAAGTGAGCTGTATAGTGCAACTAGCTATTCTGATTTCAATTAACATATTTTATTTTCCAAAATGGTCAATATTGTGTGTTTCAGATGGAGACCAATCGATCTTGATCATTCAATTGCATATCCTTATGTGGAATTAGAGAAGGGGTTGCCCATCCACTGTTAGAGATAATGCCTAATTAATGTTACATACTAGAGTTTAGGGATTGGATTTGGTTTGTTGGAGGATGTTGAGAGATTCTCTCAACCTCTCCCTCCAAGAGTGGAATAAGTTGGATCTCACAACACTTATTTAAATGTGATGTATCTCTCTGTAATGTATGAAATACAATATTATTTATGTGTGTATTTTGTGTCTCTATGCTCTCATGAATTCTAAATTGGTATCAGAGCAGGTATGGGATCCAGGAAAATGAGAGAGAAGTGAATATTAATTTTTGTATATTAGATGTGTTGAATTTCTGTTTGTAATTTTTTTGTGTGTGTTTGTTAATTTATCTTGTGTGCAAGTAAATCTGTTGAGATATCGAGTTGTTGGAGAAGGAGCCACCATCATTTCAAAATTTCCACTTCTGCACGAAAAAGGAAGGACTGTCACCACTATGTTTTCAGACACGACAATGTTTCATTCACGTTGTTACATTTGACATCCAGTGATGCGCTGAGAAGAGCATAAGATTGAAAACACTGCTTTCTAAGAAATCGTTGTGCAGAAAACTGTTGGTTGAAGAAGCCAAATTTCTGGGAGAGTAACAATATGAATGGAGAGTAGCAATATGCTATTGTTCTATTTGAAGCATTCAACATGAGTCTCGCTGGAGTTGACTATGGGCTGTGATGTGCCTCGAGATGGCCAACCAACCGTCTCTTGTCCCCTTGTCGGCCGGTGGGTAATATGTTCCTGAGTCATCGCTTTGCTATGTTTGGCCCGTCGTCTAGGCATTGACAGTAAGGTAGAGAGTTTTACAACGTATGCTCATGCACTGGTCCTTCCACTACAACAAAACAAGACATTAGTGCCTAGTTTAGCATCGTATTTTAGTGCATTTGAGGGCATGAATTGGGCTGATGAGAGGGCGCAAAACCTGACGCTAAACGACGTGTTCACTTGGGCACTGGATTTAGCGCCTAGTTTAGCACCCAATTTAGCTCCCTCTTTAGCGCCAGGTTTTTCTCCCTTTTTAGTGCCTAGTTTTGCTCCCTTTTTAGTGCCTTGTTTTGCTTCTAATTTTTCTCCTAGTTTAGTGCCTGATTTTGCGCCTAGTTTAGCCCCTAAAATGTGATATAGCTCCCTAAATAACACCCAAAATAGTGCCTGTTTTAGCTCCTGGTGTAGCTCCTAGTTTAGATCCAGGCGTGGCACCTTATTTAGCTCCTAGTTTAGCTCTTGGTTTAGCACCTAGTTTAGCTTCAGGTGTAGCTCCTAGTTTAGCTCCTGGTTTAGCACCTACTTTAGCTCCTGGTTTAGCTCCTACTTTAGCGCCTAGTTTAGCTCCACGTGTGGTGTCTAATTTAGCTTCTGGTTTAGCACCTAGGTTAGCTCCTGGTTTAGCTTCTAGGTTAGCTCTTGGTTTAGCACCTACTTTAGCTCCTATTTTAGCTCTTTGTTCAACTCCTAGTTTAGCTCCTGATTTAGTGCCTAGTTTAGCTCCTAGTTTAACACCTGGTTTAGTGCCTAGTTTAGCTCCTAGTTTAGCTCCCAATCATGCTTCCTATTTTTCTTCTAGTGTAGTGTCGAAAATAGCTTCTATTTTGGCTTCCAAATTAATGCCAAGATGTGCTTCCATTATTGCATCTTTTTTGCTTCCATAATTGCTTCCTTGTTAGCTCCATGGTTTGCTTCCTTTTAGTTCCAATGTTTGCTTCCTTTTTAGAGTCTGATTTTGCTTATTTTTTAGGTCCAGGGTTTGCTTCCTTTTAGTATTGGAATTTGCTTCTTAATTAGCATCCAATTTTGCTTCTTGTTAAACAACCAATTTAGCTTCCTACTTAGATCCAGTAATAGCTCCAAGTATGGCTTCAAATTTAATGTTGAGTTTTACTTCCATTTTAGAGCCACATTTTTCTTACATTTTAACAACCCATGTTGTGTTAGCTTCCATTTAGTAATTTAACTTATTCTATTTCAATTTAATTAGTTAAATATATCATGCATATTAAAAAACTTATATTATTATAGAGTAAGTCATATTTCATTTGAAGTATTTTATATGATAGCTTTTATAAAGAATTTTTAGGGAACTGGACATCCATACAAACTAAGAACATCATTATACTTATTAAATCTCCATCTAAATAAAATCCACAACATACAATATATATAAAATAACAAGATAATGATTATAACATGATCATCATCTATAATTAAAACTAGTCAAATATATCAATATTAGATAAGTGTCATGCCAAACAACTTATATCTTTAATTCCGATAAGATCATCATCATATATAACTACAACAAGTGGAAGTCAAATATGACAATAGATCAATAACATGTTAGAATGATACATGGCCAACATTCAACGTAAGTTAAGATGATATATGTCCAAATGATATAAGTCAAAATGATAAATGTCAAAATGATAAAACTCAATAATATGGTATTGCAGGACAAAGCAATACATATGATAATAAACATGAAAATAGGCATCATAACGATATACAACAATGATCAATGATAGAGTATATATGATCAATGTCACTGGCTACTACCAACAACTAGGTCATCATCATTATCTTGATCATCATCATTGTGGTCACCATCGTTGTCATTCAAAGTGTCTTCTTCATTTGACTCATCATCATAATCTCTCATGTCTGTATCAGACCCATTATAATCTAGATCAATCTCATGAGGATCAACTAGATTTTCTGGAAGACCCTTGTTTTGTAAAAAAGAACATTCAAAATGAAAAGTTATTATTTATTTCATGCAATATTTAATTTTTGTGTTATATTTCTAATATTACAACATATGAAATGAAACCATAATCATATTACATCATATCAAAGTGCACATACCATAATAAAATTTCAAATAAGTTACAAATAAGAAGTCATTCCAATGTTGTAAAACATGCAACAATTCCAATAAGCGTTAGTAAAGATAGTAAAAAAATGTGTTATACATTTTAACTATCAATTGTAAATTCTATTACATAACCGTAAGTCCCAACCCTCTCCATTGTGTGCTATATATGAATATGTTTTCCTATAAAAAACCTTTGAGAGTTATGTGGTCTATATATATTCTTCTCTTGTATTTCACAAATGAATATTTTTCCAGGACATTTTGGCCCATTGTAATATGCTTCAAAGGTCCTTTGAGAATTAACTAGTTTATAGGTAATTTTGAAGATTCTCTCGATACCCATTCAACTAGACCACATCCAAATGTCAATCCTTCCAAAGAAAAAATTCAATACATCAAGCCCTAAAGGGTTGAAAATTATGACAAAAATATAATAAAAAGGTGTCAAGGTGTATTTCCTTGCCTTACCATGCCATGCCATTCCATACATGCCATGCCATGCCATGGCTTGCCTTTGCATGCCTTGCCTTACCATGTGTTTCCATGCCATGCCATGGCTTTCCTTTGCATGCCTTGCCTTTCCATGTGTTGCCATGCCATGCCATGCCTTGCCTTGCGATGCCATGCCATGTCATGCCTTGCTATCATATGGTATGCCTTTCCATGCCATGCCATGCCTTGCTATCATATGGTATGCCTTTCCTTGCCATACCCCTCCATACCATGCCTTGCAATTTCATGCCTTGCATTCACTTGCCATGCCTTGTCTTTCCATATCATGCCTTGCCTTGCCATGCTATCTCATGTCGTGTGTTAAGGTTTTTATTCCCTGAGGAAGAATTGGCCAAGAGTCCCCGGAATGGTTTGGGATGCGACTTGCAACTAGGAATAAAAAGAAATTTGAGACTCAGATTGAGGAACCATCGACTTCGATGGATTATTGGGATAGGATTTCAACTAGAGAACCCCTCACTCTCCTGTGCCATGCCTTGGAATTTGTTTTACTTATTGATTTCGAGAATTAGTGTTTGGGTTAGTTTGAAGCAATGCAACATTTGGATTAAGGGGTCCAATTTATGAAACCATCCCTCATGAGCAGATCGATAATGTGGTCACCTAGTCCATGCCAAAACAAGCTTGCAACATCTCACAAAACTCAAAAATGTTTCTCTGTTAGGTTTTTATGCCCTGAGGAGGAATTGGCCAAGAGTCCCCGAAATGGTTTGGGATGCGACTTGCAACTGGGCATAAAATGAAAACCGAGACTCAGATTGAGGAACCATCATTTCCATTGGATTCCTAGCATATGATTTCCGCTAGAGCATGCCTCACTCCTGGTTCCAATCCCTCGAAAGTTGTTTTTTTATCGATTTTGAGAACTAGGGTTTTTCTTAGTAAGAAGCAATGCAACATTTGGATTAGGGTTCCAATTTATAAAACCATGCTTCAGGAGAGGATGGACAATGTGGTCACAAATTCCATGCCTAAACAAGATTGCAGCATCTCACAGAACTCAAAAATGTTGCTCCGTTAGGTTTTTATGCCCCGAGGAGGAATTGGACAAGAGTCCCTGAAATGGTTTGGGATGCCACTTGCAACTGGGCATAGAAAGAAAACCGAGAGTCAGATTGAGAAATTGTCAACTTCGATTGACTACTAGGATATGATTTCAGCTAGATCACCCCTCACTCTCGGGTGCCATGCCTCGGAAGTTGTTTTACTCATTGATTTCGAGAATTGGTGTTTTTCTCAGTTTGAAGTAATGCAACATTTGGATTAAGGAGTCCAATTTATGAAACCTTCCCTCGTGAGAGGATGGATAATGTGGTCACCTATTCCATGCCTAAACAAGCTTGCAACATCTCACGGAACTAAAAAATGTTGCTTCGTTAAGTTTTTATGCCCTGAGGAGGAAATGGCCAAGAGTCCCCGAAATGGTTTGGGATGTGACTTGCAACTCGGTATATAATGAAAACCAAGACTCAGATTGAGGAACCGTTGTCTTTGTTGGATTTCTGGCATAGGATTTCAGCTAGAGCACCCCTCATTCTTGGGTCCAATCCCTCGTAAGTTATTTTTTTCATCGATTTTGAGAGCTAGGGCTTTTCTCAGTAAGAAGCAATGCAACATTTAAATTTAGGGGTCCAATTTATAAAACCATGCCTTGGGAGCGGATGGACAATGTGGTCACATAGTCCATGCCTAAACAAGATTGCAGCATCTCACGGAACTCAAAAATGTTGCTTCATTAGGTTTTTATGCCCTGAGGAGGAATTGGATAAGAGTCCCCAAAATGGTTTGGGATGCCACTTGCAACTGGGCATAAAAAGAAAACCGAGACTTGAATTGAGGAACCATCAAATTTGATGGATTACTGGGATAGGATCTCAGCTAGAGCACCCCTCACTCTCGGGTGCCATGCCTCAAAAGTTGCTTTACTCATTGATTTCATGAATTAGTGTTTTTCTCATTTTGAAGCAATGCAACATTTGGATTAAGGGGTCCAATTTATGAAACCGTCCCTCACGAGTGGATGCATAATGTGGTCACCTATTCCATGCCTAAAGAATCTTGCAACATCTCACAGAACTCAAAAATGTTTCTCTGTTCGGTTTTTATGCCCTGAGGAGGAATTGGCCAAGAGTCCCCGAAATGGTTTGGGATGCGACTTGCAACTCGGTATATAACAAAAACCAAGACTCAGATTGAGGAACCGTTGTCTCTGTTGGATTTTTGGCATAGTATTTCAGCTAGAGAACCCCTCACTCCCAGGTCCAATCCCTCGTAAGTTGTTTTTTTCATCGATTTTAAGAGCTAGGGTTTTTCTCAGTAAGAAGCAATGCAACATTTAAATTTAGGGGTCCAATTTATAAAACCATGCCTCATGAGAGGATGGACAATGTGGTCACATAGTACATGCCTAAACAAGATTGCAACATCTCACGGAACTCAAACATGTGCAATTTCTGAAGAGGAGGTTGATTTTCAAGAACACTGTGTCGGGTCTTTTTGGCTAGTGTAGTCATGTGGGCCTTGGACAAACAAACTTGTCAGAGCTTAAGGAAGTCTGTTATGCTATTCGGTTTGGATTTTATGCCCTTGGACCAAATTGACCACATGTCTCTAAATGGCTTGAGGAGGCGAGTTGAAACTCGCAATAAAACTCAAACCGGGACTCAGATGCATGAATCGTCAGTTGCATTGGATTAAGAGCACCATTTTTTAGCTAGTGGGGCCCCTACGCTATCATTTCGTCGACTGGAAAACCATTTGTTGGAGTATCTCCGGTACTAGGGTTTTTGTCAATGATGCATAGTGCAATTTCTAATGATGAGGTTGATTTTCAAAATCACTATGACGACATTTTTTTCTAGTGCAGTTGCATGGAACTTGTCCAAACAGACTTGTGGGAGCTTACGAAACTCTGTTATGCTTCTCGATTTGGATTTTATGCCATCGGACCAAATTGGCCACATGTCCTTGAATGGCTTGAGGAGGCCAGTTGCAACTATCGATAAAACTCAAACCGGGACTCAGATGCATGAACCGTCAATTGCAATGGATCCGGAATACCTGGTTTGAAATATTGGGGTTCCTACCCTATCTTTCCATTGATCGAAAAAAAATTTGTTGGAGTATCTCCAACACTAGGGTTTTGGTTAATGAGGCATAGTGCAATTTCTGAAGAGGAGGTCGATTTTCAAGAACACTGTGTCGGGTCTTTTTGGCTAGTGTAGTCACGTGGTCCTTGGCCAAATAGACTTGCATGAGCTTATGGAAGTTCGTTATGCTACTCTGTTTGGATTTTATGCCCCCGGACCAAATTGACCACATGTCCTTAAATGTCTTGAGGAGGCGAGTTGAAACTCTCGATAAAAATCAAACCGAGACTCATATGCATGAACTGTTAGTTGCATTGGATTAAGAACATTGAGTTTCATCTAGTGGGTCCCTAACGCTATCATTATGTCAACCGAAAAACCATTTGTTGCAGTATCTTCGACACTAGGGTTTTGGTCAACGAGGCATAGTGTAATTTCTGAAGATGATTTCGATTTTCAAGAACACTCTGTTGAGCATTTTTTCCTAGTGTAGTCGCATGGGAATTGGCCAAACAGACTTACGGGAGCTTATGAAACTCCATTACGCTGCTCGGTTTGGATTTTATGCCCCTGGACCAAATTGACCACATGTCCTTGAATGGCCTAAGGAGGCGAGTTGCAACTATCAATAAAACTCAAACCAAGACTCAGATGCACGGACCTTCAGTTGCATTGGATTCGTAGCACTGCGTTTCAACTATTGGGGCTCTTACTCTATCATTCCTTTGACCGAAAAACCATTTATTGGAGTATTTCCAACACTAGGGTTTTGGTCAATGAGGCATTGTGTAATTTCTGAAGAGGAGGTCGATTTTCAAGAACATTGTGTCGGGTCCTTTTGGCTATTGTAGTGTGGGCCTTGGCCAAACAGACTTGTCGTAGCTTAAGGAAATCTATTATGCTACTCGGTTTGAATTTTATGCCCCTGGACCAAATTGAGCACATGTCTCTAAATGGCTTGAGGAGGCAAATTGAAACTCGCGATAAAACTCAAACCGGGACTCAGATGCATGAATCGTCAGTTGCATTGGATTAAGAGCACCATTTTTCAAATAGTGAGGCCCCTATGCTATCGTTCCGTCGATTGAAAAACCATTTGTTGGAGTATCTCCGACACTAGGGTTTTGGTCAATGAGGCATAGTGTAATTTCTGAAGATGAGGTTGATTTTCATGATCACTAGGTCAAAATTTTTGGCTAGTGCAGTTGCATGGAACTTGTCCAAACAAACTTGTGGGAGCTTACGAAACTCTGTTATGCTGCTTGATTTGGTTTTTATGCCCTTGGACCAAATTGGCCACATGTCCTTGAATGGCTTGAGGAGGCGAGTTGCAAATATCGATAAAACTCAAACCAGGACTCGAATGCATGAAACGTCAGTTGCATTGAATCTGGAGTACCTAGTTTCAACTATTGGGGCTCCTACCCTATCATGTCGTCGACCGAAAAAAAATTTGTTGGAGTATCTCCAACACTAAGGTTTTGGTCAATGAGGCATAGTGCAATTTCTAAAGAGGAGGTCGATTTTCAAGAACACTGTGTCAGGTCTTTTTGGCTAGTGTAGTCACGTGGTCCTTAGCCAAATAGACTTGCAGAAGCTTATGGAAGTTCGTTGTGCTACTATGTTTTGATTTTATGCCTCCAAACCAAATTGACCACATGTCCTTAAATGGCTTGAGGAGGCGAGTTGCAACTCTCTATAAAAATCAAACCGAGACTCATATGCATGAACCATTAGTTTCATTGGATTAAGAGCATTGGGTTTTAGCTAGTGGGGCCCCTACGCTATCACTTCGTCGACAAAAAAACCATTTGTTGTAGTATCTTCGGCACTAGGGTTTTGGTCAACGAGGCATAGTGTAATTTTTGAAGATGAGTTCGATTTTCAGGAACACTCTGTCAAGCATTTTTTGCTAGTGTAGTCACATGGGAATTGGCCAAACAGACTTGCAGGAGCTTACAAAACTCCATTGTGCTGCTCGGTTTGGATTTTATGCCCCTGGACCAAATTGGCCACATGTCCTTGAATGACCCGAGGAGGCGAGTTGCAACTATCAATAAAACTCAAACCAAGACTCGGATGCACAAACCGTCAGTGGAATTGTATCCGTAGCACTGGGTTTCAGCGATTGGGGCTCTTACTCTATCATTCCTTCGAACGAAAAACTATTTGTTGGAGTATCTCCAACACTAGGGTTTTGGTCAATGAGGCATTGTGCAATTTCTGAAGAGGAGGTCGATTTTCAAGAACACTGTGTTGGTTATTTTTGGCTAGTGTAGTCATGTGGGCCTTGGCCAAACAGACTTTTCAGAGCTTAAGGAAGTCTGTTATGCTACTCGGTTTGGATTTTATGCCTCTGGACCAAATTGATCACATGTCTCTAAATGGATTGAGGAGGCGAGTTGAAACTTGCGATAAAACTCAAACCGGGACTTAGATGCATGAATCGTCAGTTGCATTGGATTAAGAGCACCATTTTTCAGCTAGTGGGGCCCCTATGCTATCATTCTATCAACCAGAAAACCATTTGTTGGAGTATCTCTGACACTAGGGTTTTGGTCAATGAGGCATAGTGCAATTTCTGAAGATGAGGTCAATTTTCAAGATCACTCTGTCGGGCATTTTTGGCTATGGTATTGGTATTGGTATTGGTATTGGTATTGGTATTGGTATAGTATTGGTATGCATATCATTTCCAATATTGGTATGGTATACCATACCAATATTGACAATGATATGGTAGACCAATACTTGGTATTGGTATACCAATGCCATACCAATACCATACCAATATTGATATTGGTAATGGTATTGGTATTGGTATGGCATTGGTATGCACATCATTGCTAATGCATACTTTTGTCATGCAATGGTATGCAAAGGTATTGGTATTGGTATGCAATGTTATTGGTATTGGTATGCAATGGTATGGATTGATATGGTATTGGTATTGGTATTGGTAGGGTATGGGATTGGTATTGGTATTGGCATGGCATGGTATAGTATGGTATTKCTATTGGTATGGTATGGTGTGGTATGGTATTGGTATTTGTATGGTGTTGATATTAGTATGGTATGGTATTGATATTGGTATGGTATTGTTATTGGTATGGCATTGGTATGCATATCATTGCCAATGCATACAATTACCATGCAATGGTATTGGTATTGATATGAAATGTTATGGTATTAGTATTGGTATTGGTTTTGTTATTGGTATGCAATGGTATGGTATTGGTATTGGTATTGATATGGTATTGTATTCGTATGGTATTGGTATTGGTATTCTTGGGATTTGCAAGAGATAATTTAGCACAATGATAATGTTATGTGGAACTTTATCTCATATTCATGTAAGGATTACGGATGAGAAATATAGTTTGGTTTGGTCCAAGAATCCTATTCTAAGATAATAGATTGCAAAGCTATGGTACAATACTATGTTATGTAATGCAGAACAAGACAAAATCATTGTGGTGGAAGCCCCTTTGGAATATTAGAGCTCCTATGAAGACACGCGTTTATATGTGGCTAGTGTTGAGAGACAAGTTACTTCTTTGGGATCATTTGCAAAGGAGAAGTAACCAAGGGCCTGACATGTGTTCACTTTGTAAGATGGATGATGAAGTTATCACCCATCTATTAGTGAAAAAAAACTATGTTAGAGAAGGTCCAAGGGAAAGAAGGCCCTATGAATGTTGGATGAGAATCCAACTTATCCAAATAGTAGGAAAATATAAATAAAATAAACAAAAGTGGAAAAGCCCTGCCAGGCAAACTGTGTTTGTTATCAGGAGCCACAAAACAAGGGCTAATATTTCCAAACTCCATAAATTGCAAGGAACATTCCACAAGTTCATAATATTCAAAGGAAATAAAGGACAAGGATGCCCAAACGGGGAGCCATTGACAAAAACTAGGGAAAAAACAAGGCAAGGGATCTTTCAGTACTATTGATACCTCTTTCTCCATCCATATTACAAAGTCGGTCCACTTTTTATTTTGTAACATTTCTTTTTCAAAATGAGTTGGATGTCGACCATATTTGTCTCCCTGTCAAAACATGGCAGATGGACTAGTTAAACTAATAAATATGCAATCATTTACTTTTTCTAGGATATAAAAAAAAACATTTCACATAATAAATATACTTACAAAGGTGCAGATCAAGGCTTGTAAACCTTTTTGGCCACTATGATGCGTGGCTTGGAGTTTTGCAAGCCTAGCTTTGGAGGCTTTGTCCTGAAACATAAAGTAAGTCAATTGAAGTATGCACATATAAAAATCGTTTAAGAAATTTGATATAATATTATGAGAAAATTGAAATACCTGGATACTCTCCTCACCAGACTTCCTCCGTGCATCTGAATTCTCATATGATTTGACAAGTTTTTTCCATACTTTTATACTTACATCAATTGGCCTTTTTTTGAGCCTTAGCTCGGGTGGGAGTTTTTTTATCTTATTTGTTTGATTGCACCTAAATCTCTTGCAATTTTGAGACATTTGTCCTTTCACCTTTTTTATTGACCAACCTATGCCAAATTCAGACTCCATGTCATGAATTACAGCTTTATGCAGGTGCATTGGTATCTTTGAGAAAGGCAAATAGAGATGGTCTTTGGACCATTGAAGGCATGATTCCTTCAACGTGTTCAAAAAAACCTTCCCGTCATTTGACATTCTGATTTCGCCTGAAACCATGCTATATTCTATCCTTGTATCATAATTCCCAATGCAAGTTCCAAAACATGGTGTGGTGGACGAAGTTTGGGTCCCAGGAGTGGCTTCGACATTGGAGGTCTTCGCTCTCTCTTCCATATTCTTAAAGGTCATCGTATATGATTTCCTCGTTGATTTTCTGCTCAATTCAAGAGTGGTTGGGGAATCAATTGATTCCCTTTCACAGGGTTGATTTGCTTGCAATGTTTCAGGGGTCTTAGTGGATCGTTTTTCTATGTATTTTGCAAGTGTTTTCAAGTCTACACCATCAAATTTTTTATGGCCTCTATCCCCAATATTGAAGCCAATGCATCTTTCTCCTGGTTAGTCTCATGTCCCTAGATATATAAAATAAATTTTTTGTGTTAAAATTTTCGATAAAAAACAAATAACTAAAAATAAAATAAAATAAATGAGACAATTAAAAATCTATAAATTGAGAAGTACTTACGTCATTATGGATAGAATTTGTTTCCTTCCCTCTACTTGACATTTTAAGCAAGCTAGAGCAAATCTCTTATGTCAGGATTTGGGCAAGTGGACTTTCTGACGATTTTTGAAGGTGCTTATTTCTTCTCTCTTCTTCCTGGTCTTTTTTTTCCTATTCTAACAAGGATAAGCAAATTTCAAACTCATATAGACCATAAAATATGAGGAAATTTATATGTAAAGAGGTTGAATTGTGAAATTTGATAATTGTTTTACCTGAATATGCCAGTTCTCCCTTAGGACACCCCCAAATCGTGCTCTGGTCTTACCCTATCTTTGTTCACCCTAGGAAACACCCAAATTGTGTTGGAGTCTAAATCTAGTTTGAAAATTAGTTGGTATGCTCACACCGAGTCTCCCTTCACCCTAGGAAACACCCAAATCATGTTGGATTCTCCCTAAGAAACACCCAAAACGTGTTGGAGTAGAAATGCAGCAAGAAATTCACTTGAATTGTCACGCTCTATCTCCAATCGCCCTGGAAAACACTCAAATCATGTTGGAAAACACTCAAATTGTGTTGGAGTCGAAATGTAGAAGGGAATTCAGTTGGACAGGTCACAATCTTTCTCCATTTGCCATAGAAAACTCCCAATTCATTTTTTTTGTATTTCTTCCCCTCCAAAATGTCAAATTCGTCCACTTGCCCGCGAATATATGCATTGTTTAGGTTTTACATATTAGTGGCATATTCATCCACTTGCTCGCGGGTATTTTCATTTTTTTAAATGTCTACATATCAGTCGGTGCTAAATTGGGCACCAACAATGCCTAGTTTAGCGTCAATTTATCCCCTTAATGTAATCAATTATGGGCGCCTTAGTGGGCGCAAAAAACACAAGGGAATGCGCCAAAATTTGGTCAAAACGTGTCTATTTTGGGCATAAACGGAAATGGGATAAATGGAAGAAAAAATATCTCCATAATGTAACATCATAACAATGGAAATGTAGTTCCTCTAATGAAAATGGGATAAATGATTGCATCCAAGATTTATTGGATGAGACCATAAGCACCCTCCCGAAACATCTTCAATTGAGACATTCTTCCAAGTTCTCAAGCTCTTAACTAGATCTCTTTCTTCTTTGTATCTCCTTATTGGATGATAGACTTTAGTTAGTTCCTAGGTCTTAGATCTCATAGATTATATCTACTTTCATAGGTTTTGCATTTTCACTCCTGCTTATGGATTGATTATGATGTACCTAGTAGTCCCTTTGACCTATTCATGGTCATTTGTTGAATAATAAAATTATCATATCTTATTTTACCTTATCCATATCCAATTCACTTCTATTTAGTACAAGGTAGGGCACAACACTTGTAATTATTTCGATAAATTTTCTTCATTATTCAGGGAGACTAGTTAGAGATATTCTCACCACGTGCTTTAGTGCTTTTGGGCTCACACCTTCAAGTAACTCGCACACATCACTCATCCAAAATGTCATATACAAGTTTCCTACACTCAAGGTGCACGTGGGAAAATGTATGGGAAGGATTTTCCTACACATTAGGTGTAGGTAAGTACCTAAACTGGGATTTTTGCACAAACTCACCAAAATGTGTATCTAGTGATGCCAAGTCTAATTTCACAAGACAAAGTCTTAAAATCCTTGTCCATGTGTGTGATTGTACTCCAAATGGGAAAAATGTAGATGTAAGTGATGCCAAAAGTCATCATGTTATGTTGCATGATGTGACATTATGTGTCCCATCAATATCCTGAAAAAATGGCTTCCCATACTCACACCCACTGACCCTAGCAAAACTTGGATATTATTTATTACTACAACGAAATTTCAGTTGTGGCATTGTCCAAATTATTTCCAAGATGAATAAATTGAACAATACTGTGCATTATTAAGGAATAAAAAGAGAACAAAGAACAAAGAACAACTTTAAGGTTATGAAAAAGAATAGGAATACTAATCAAGAACAAAATAACATGGTCACATGCACCGCACATCTTGTATATAAATTTTTCCAGGACTTCATCCATTTGAGCTACAAAAGTTGGTATTTTGTTTCCTTTCCAACAAACTCTAGAGTATCTTTCAACATCCAAGCAATAAGAGAGAGATATTGTCCTTACTAGTAGTAAATATCCAATGAGAGTGTCAAAGTGATCTAAAAATGAAGAAGACTTGTATTCTTGAAAATATTTGCAAGTAAAATTTATGTGTTAAAATACAAACGGATCAATTTGCAACACAAATTTTATAAAAATTACTCTTCAAAGATGCATATAAACAGCAGTAATAACAGTGAACAGAGAACACATAACACAACAAATGATAAGGGAGTTCACCCCTCTCTTGGGCTACATCTCCTGGTCCATCTTCCAATAGATCATTTATATTATTTGCTCAAAGTGCTCAAAAATGTGCTTTACAATGCTCAAAATGCAAAATAGACTGCTCCAATGGATTTAGAACGTCCAAAAACCCCTAGCTGGGCTTTTTCGACACCTCGTTTGGCCAAAAATTGAAGAAGATAGGCTTCCTGGAAGTCCCCCTTCAAACTGGCTATCTCTGCATCTACAAATTGCACCTTTCTTCGCTCAACCTAGCCCACACACATATTTAGGCGTTAAAACTTAGCACCAGACCCAACCGTGCAAACCATGCAAACTGTAGGATGTTTACAGGCACACCTAGCCCCTAACCATCAAGGCCGAGGTCATGTGGCTCATGTGACCATGTGCAAATGCAAACATAGGCCCCCGTTTTCACAAGCCGATGGTTAAAGGACAAATGGCGGGTCATTTGCATAACCGTTGAAACCAAAATACAAACCAAATCACGCACATGCATATAGCATAACATGTGGTCATATTACAACAATGTATGAGTCCGGGGGCTGGGGCTAAGCCCCAGCTCGGACCCCCGCGCCAATACATAACAAATGCAAACTTAAATAAATATGAAACCATATCTATATCAAGGCATATGGTGTGGTGTGTTGGCAATACAAACTTTGCAAAGGTTGTATTTGTGGGTGGAGGTCACGGGGTTGAACCCAGTGGACTCCAATAAAGTTTTATACAACAACCAATAACAAGGTGCCATGTGGCAGCCCATGACCGGGTCACGTGGCATCGTACAACCAACCACAATCTGCCACATGTCACAATGCCATTCGTCCAAATCTGCCAACTGTCTGCCACTCATCTCTGCCACATGTCGTACGGACTGCCACATCAGCAGTCGTACGTACTGTATAGTCAGTATCCCTTTTTTTGCCTGTTTGTCATTTCAAACAAAACGCGATATCTCTTGCTCCTGATGTCCGTTTGAACCCAAATGAGTTTCTTTGGGTTTGTAACGACAAGGTCTACGCTCCCGTTCGATTTGAAGAGATTCCGAGCACTTTGAATTTTTGAGCAAAATTTGATCCCCTGGATCACACCTCCCCATTGGAAAGCTTTTGGACCTCCAAAAGACTATTTCCAGTCTATCTGAAGATGATGGTATAGTTCCCTCACCTTTCCAACCTCAATCCACTTGGCTTTTCTTGGATTTGTACCTTTAAGACCAACTCGAAGATACTCCACATTTCCTCGTTTTGAAGTTCGCATTCTCCTATCAAGGATTGTGTCTTCATGCAGTTCTGTAAGATATTCTGGGGAAAAATCATCTATAGAAGGAATCTGAACATGCTCTCCTTGATCATCAATCAAAGGAGGCTCATACAATTTCAAATTCTCAACATTAACAACTGCATACATTTTCATATAAGGAGGCAAATATAAACGAAAGGCATTGTTCCCAATCTTGTCAATAATCTTGAAAGGACCATATCAAATTGGTTTCAATTTTTTACCTTCTCCTTTAAGCCTCTCCTTACTGATTTAAAGCCAAACTTCATCTCCAACTTGGAAATTGTGATCAACACGATGCTTGTCATGTCTCGTCTTGTACTTGGCTTGACTCTTTTCCAACTGCTCTTGCACCATTTGATGTATCGACTGAATTTGTTCAATGAACTTTTTTTCCCTTTCAATGTCTGTTATAGGATAAATCTGTAGGTGCGGACACTAACCGATCTCCCTAGATCCACCTGGATCTAGAACAAAGCAAGACAGGACATGACTCTTTCCCTAGATTTTGACCGTTGAATTAAATAGGAGGCAAGAACAAATGACATACCTTATTATCGCTTCCTATAGTCTTTGTTGCTCCCGCTTCGCTCCAGTGCTCTCGTGCAGTCAAGATCAAGACAACACAAACCAACCAAAGTGAAGGCAACTCAATATATTCAACAGTTAATCTATGTATATGATCAAGGAATTATACAATAAAGGGGAAATAGCTTTATGGGAAAGGGACATGCCACTGTATCATATTAATGGAAAGTAAAGATTACAACCTGAGTCTTCATGTCGCAAACTTTCTTTCGATGGCCCTTGACTCCGACACACACACTTGCTCAATCCTTGCATGAAGAAGATCAAAACCCTTGGATGGAATTGCTAGAGCCACCAAGCTGTTGTTCAAGCTTCAAACCTTCACACAATTCTTTCACTAATTCTCCAATGAATCTTGCTTCTAACTTTTTCCATGATAATTCCTTCAATATATAGGAGAGAATGAATTAGTTACTTGGATAGGAATGATCCCAAAATATCAGGGTATCCAGTACTAGGATAATCATTCGAATGCCAACCCATCCTTCTAGAAGATTCCTTCTAGAAGCATCGAGAATTCATCTTTTTCCTTGCTTTAGGAAGAGTTCGTACCCTAGCAGTTCAACACAGTGCGAGGTGTTCGCACCCTGGCTTAAGGTAGCCTGCGAGAATCAGGCATTCTCGCAGCCAAATATACTAGTAGCCTGCGAACCTTCTTCAAAAATGAGTTTTCTGAGAAGAGATGAAAGTAACTTTTCTTAGGAGAAAGTTCTTATGAAGAGCCTGAGTACACCATCATCAATACATCATCATGACGACCAAAATCATGGGTAACAATGTCATATTGACCATCAATAGAAATATCCTTCCCAAAGATAAAATCTAAAGGAGATTTGGGCAAATAGCCAAAACATGCTTCAAATGGTGACGTTTGAGTTGAAGAGTGCTTAGCTCGATTGTAAGCATGCTGAATGTAGTGTAAATACTCATCCCAAAGTTTAGGATGCTTGCTGCAATAAGCACGAAGAAGATGCACCACCATTATATTTACCACTTCTATCTGACCATCTGTTTGCGGATGAAAAGCTGTGCTCTTTTTCAGTTTGGTGTCCATGAGTGCCCATAAACTCGACCAAAAACTTCCAACAAATCAAGAATCCCGATCAGAAATAATGGATTTAGGCAATCCAAAATGCACCCAAACATTTTGAAAGAACATTTGTGCCGTTTGTTTAGCTGTAACCTGCTTCGTACAAGGCATCAAACTACACATTTTGCTAAATTGAGCAACCACAACATAAAGATAATCATGATTTCATCTAGACATAGGTAGACCTCCTACAAAGTCCATAGAAATACTTTCCCAAGGATGAGAAGGAACTGGAAGTGGAGTATACAAACCTAAATTTCGATTGCTAGGTTTACTTGTGGCACATAACGAACATCCTCGAACATATCTTGAAACACTTTCATTCATTTTAGGCCAATAGCAGTATCTTTGCAAATTAGCCACTGTCTTGCCTACACCAAAATGACCAACAATAAGAGAAGAATGGGCTTCTCTTATGATGTTGATTCTTTCCCCCTGTGGAATACATAGCTTGCCAAGATGATACAAAAGATTATCATGCACATGGTTAGAATGACACAAAGTTTCATATACTTCTTTAAAATCAATATCCAAAGCATATTGCTCAACATAACTTTCATGCATG
>JASDQU010012738.1:53756-95051 GCA_032191745.1 Picea mariana | reverse complement strand
TCCCAAGAGTCTGGAAAAGAACATAACAAAGTAATACACTTATCTTCTTCTACAATCGTAATATTAACAAAGACAAGTTGACTTACCAGAGTATTAAAGGAATTTAGATGTTCTGTCACAGAATCTCCATCTTCCATCCTAAGATGATACAATTTCTTTCGAAGAAACATCTTGTTTACCAGGGACTTTAATTGATACAAATTCCCCAACTTATCCCATAGTTCCTTGGCTGTAGATTCTTCTGAGACATTCAACAGAACCGAATCTGCTAGAAAGAGTCGAATAGTACTCCTTGCTCTTCTGTCCAACTTCTCCCAATCTTCCTTCGACATACCAGTAGCTGGTGTACTAGTAGTTTGTGTACTAGTAGGTTGTGTACCAGTAGCCTGTGTGCTAGTAGACGGTGTACCAATAGGTTGTGTACCAGGATCCACAATGATCCATTGTTCTTTGTCTACAAGAAGGTCCTCCATCTTGAGCTTCCATAGCTCAAATTTTTTACCGTTGAACTTCTCTATCTCGATTCTAGATGAGCTTGTCATTCCTCTTTCTATACTCAAATCTCCACTGCAAAATCTCCCACTAAACCCAGGGTTATCACAGACCCAAGATAAACTTGATCTATCAAGACCGAGCCAAACCCTCAACAACAAAGGCATCCCTCTAAAGCCAAAAACGAGCTTTGATACCACATGAAATTTTTAAACCTATGAAGTAAAGCAATGCATATAGATTCTTAAGCAAAACATAATTGAATCAATGGCTCATACACAGAGTACAGAGAGATTTTATACCGGAAACCCTCAACCGGGAAAACCTTTCTTATATTCATTATCTTGAATTTCACCATTCACCATGCAATATATATACAATGTTTTTAGGTATTCCGTAGATACCAAAACCCTAATAACTTAATCTGGGATTAATTTACAAAACCGCTAAAAATAGCAAAATCCGCTAAAAATAGCAAAAATCGCCCAAAAAAAAATTTACAAAACCGCTAGAGGGATTGTCAAACGCAGTTGTCATATCTGACGCGCCCACACACACACATGCAAATAATATAACACATACCCAACAGTTGTGACCCCTAACCACAATCCCTTATAACCCCTAACCCTTAATGCCAAAAATAATGATAATCCTTCATCTATATAATCCCTATACCATAACCTACATAATTCTTATAATTCCTATAACATCGAACTCTTAGAAAAATTAAAGTTATAACCATTATCTCGAATAAATTCTAGAACTTAAAAACCAAACCCTTAAACATTAGTGCTTATAACCCAAAATATTGAACCATTATAATCCCTACAACTTTAATAACTTCTAATCCTTAAAACCATTACAACCTATAAAACCCATAATGCTTATCCCCTAACCTTTTATAATCTCAAACAACTACCTTATAAACATTATTATCCTAATCCCTCTTTGCAATTCTAAGAGCTTACCTCTAAAACATACAAACCCTAACACTAATAATCCTTCTAACTTATAACCCTTCATTTTTGTAACACCTTTGATCATTAAACCCATATCCATTATCCCCAACAACCCCTAAACATATGACTCCCATAACCCTAAACCTTTAACCTATACATTGTAAATGACATAAGATAGAACACATCCAAACTTTTTAATAACTAACCCATATAATCCCCAAAATGTCTAACCCTTATAGCCCCTACATTGTGTAACCCCCAACATTTATATCCAACCAAAAACTTTATTAACCCTCACAAGAGTTCTTCAAGCATTTAAATCCACATTTATCGCTCTCATACCCAAGGAGAATAGGGTCAATTTTCTGGACTAGTTGAGACCCATTTCACTATACAATGTAATATAGAAGATCATATCAAACATGCTAAATCTTATTCTATCAAGTATAATTTCACATGAAGGTGGATATATTGAGGGGAAACATTCTTGATGTAATCGTAATTTTTCATGAATCCATCCACTCCTTCAAGTCAAATAAAAAACTAAGTATGCTTATTAAATTGGACATCTCCAAAGATTGTGATCGATTAAATTGGGCTTTCCTAACTCAAATGTTAATAGCGTTTGGTTTTAGTTAAACTTGAAAAAGAGTAAAAGAGCATATGTTTATTCTTCCTCCTCGGTCCTTGTTGATGGCTCCACTTCCATCTCATTCAATCCTTCTTGTGGCATCAAACAAGGGGATACCCTCTCTCCCTTCTTCTTTATACTTATGATGGAAGGGTTTGGAAGAAATCTCCAACACGACATTGCTTCAGAAAGCTTAAAGGACTTCAAACTTCATAGTGATGTTAGCCCCATTTCCCACCTCCAATTTGTAGACGATATTATGCTTATGGTCCATCCTTCAACTAAGGAGGCATCATATATCAAAGCAAACCTTGACTCCTTCCTGCTAGCCTTTGAAACCATGATTAATCAGGACACATCTATCTTCATCTTCTTTAACACTTAGTTGATTACCAAACACAATAGTGTGTATCATGTGTTTTCAAAAAGGAGCTCTTCCTTTGAAATACCTAGGAGTTCCTCTCATTGAGAACGAGCTAAGAAACATCTCATGGAAATACCTCATCTCTGGCCTAGATCACAAACTCAACACTTGGACCTTCAAATCCCTTAACCTTCTTCGCATGCTTACTCTTCTCAAATCGGTTCTTCAATCTATGACATTACATATTTTCTTAGTTCTAGTAGGGACTTATAAAATCTTAAAATCCATTAAACTTTGTAAAGTTCCTTTCTCTAGGGGGTCCCAAACAATAAAAAAATGGTCTCTTTTAGTCTAAGACAAATATTTCCTTAAATATCTAGGAGGTCTACGAGTTTGAGACCTTTGGATTCTTAATAAGGTCCTAGCAGCGAAGCTTTGTTGGAGATAGCTCAATAGAAAGGAAGAGCTTTGGGTAAAATTTTGGTGAGAAATATATGCCAGAGACATGGACGAACAAGACCTCATAAGAATGGAGAGGCATTTCCTAGGCTCTATGATCTGGAACAATGATTACCAAAACAAATATGTGGTAAAAAGCTAGTCCTTCTAGGAAATTAGAGATGACAACTTTACTTCCTTTTGGGATGACTCCTAGTAGGAGCAAGACTAGCTAAGTAATGAAGTAAATATTTTAGAATTATGGAAGCAGTCACTAAGTTCATTGCTTTCATCCATGTGCTCATATTACCCCTTCATGTCAAACATAAAGAAAATTGTTCAATGGATTTCCTAGCCAATGAAGGGATGAGAATGACCAATCAAATGTGAGTTATTGATTGAGATAATCTAGAATCAAACTCCCTTAGGGAGGCTTGCACCACTAGCAATAGTTTAGATGTTCCTAACCCATATAGGATGTAAGGGAGGCAAGGCTACAATGGTGTTGGAGCATTTCTTTCATCCATATGCTCATATTACCCCTTCAGGTCAAACATAAAGAAAATTGTTTGGTGGATTTCCTAGCCAATGAAGGGGTGATAATGACCAATCAAATGTGAGTTATCGATTGAGACAATCTAGAATCAAACTCCCTTAGGGAGGCTTGCACCACTAGGAATAGTTTAGATGTTCCTAACCCATATAGGATGTAAGGGAGGCAAGGCTACAATGGTGTTGGAAGATGATGGAAGGCTACAATGGCATTTAATTGATAAGACAGTGGCATGTGGGAGTAAGGGAAGAACGATGAGGGTGGTCATATCGTCATTCCCCCTTGGTGCTTCAAAGGATCAGGCACCTGTTCCACTTACAATCATGATAATGGCTCTATGTGTACACGAACGAGACTACATTAGTCTATCTTTCCTACCAATAATTTCTGAAACAGATTTTGCAAATGTCTAGCCATAATGGTATGTAACAAAGCATCGCAAGCTAGTTTATATCATGGGTAAAAAAGCATCACATCACATTATTGAGTTTTGTGATTGTATTGAAATAAAAAATTATATTTTATAACTAAATTGTTAACCTAAATTGGTGTTTTGTATAGATGTGATGCATCAATGCACCATAAATTAGTGTTTTCCATTAGTGCATCAGTGCACTATATATTGGTGGGTTCCATTGGCCCACCAATGTGTATTTGACAAATAAAATGTATCGTTCAGCTTTTTAATTGTTTTGAAATAAAAACATGTACTTTATAATTAAATGGTTTAACCTAATTCAATGCACTCATGTAGAAAAAATGCATCAATACTCCATAAATTGGTGGATTCCACTAACACACCAATGTGCGTCATGACAATAAAATGCATCGTTGAATTTTTTAATTGTTTTGAAATGAAAACCTATATTTTACAACTAAATTTCTTGATCTCCTCAATAAATGATCTCCCCATAGTTAAGAACTTCAAGATAAGTATTAATATGTATAGAAATATCAAGATAAATATATATGTCATTATAAGAGAATTTAAGAGTTAAAAATATTTACAAAACAATATTAAAATTATTACTATTAAAATATTCTAATAATCTATATTTTCGTATTCTTTCTTAAAATGAAAACGCCATTGTGAAGAGTACCATTTTATTAAATTTAGAGTAAGATCTCAAATCATACAATATCACTTAATTTGCATAATAATGCATATATTTGCACCTCTTACATAATTAATTTACAACCAACATTATAATCAATACTTAATAATAACATAATATTAATGATTATCATTAGATATCCAACATACTTCCACTTATAATAAATAAGAAATAACATAGATACTTAAATCTGTTAAAACATATTCCCTAACCACTCAAACAAAATGAATTAAAATTAACTAAACCAAAAATAGTGTTATGTCGTCCATACTCCAATATATATGAAAAAACCATCATTTTATAAATAACAAAAATTAAGCAATACGTTACATTTTTTCAATGACCAACATTAAATCTCGAAATAAAAACCATAATCATTTTACTTTGAGAAATCTCAAACCACTTTTAAAATTAGCATTATCAATCCAATTATTATAATATTTGTAATCAAGAAAGAGCTTCAAACCTTTGAAGTTGCGAAACAATGCACTTTCGCATTGGCAGATATCTTATTTCAATTTTTTATATATACTTGAGATCCAATTGATGAAAGGGCTATAAATAAAGTGAATTTAAATTTGATGTTGTCCATGGGTTAAGAATCGACTCTCATCAATGAGTAGGGGATGGGATTGAGGAATGGTGTATTCTAAATGTTCTATGTTTTTTTCTTTTTTCGCTAGAATCTGACAAATCAATCATTGGTGAAATCATAATTTTACATTTTTTAAATCAATTTTTTGAGTGCATAAATAGATTCAAGAAATCGCCAATTGCATTGCTTGCATCCTTGTGCTCATACCCCTTCATGTCAAACATAAAGAAAACCATTTGGTGAATTGCCTAGCTAATGAAGGGGTGATAATGACCAATCAAATGCGAGATATCAATTGGGACAACCTAGAAGCAAACTCTCTTAGGGAGACTTGCACCACTATCAATAGTTTAGATGTTCATAACCCATATAAGGTGTCAAATAGTCAAGGCTTGAAGGTGTTAGAAGGTGATGAAAGGCTATAATGGAATTTAATTAATAAGACAGAGGTGTGTTGGGGTAAGAGAAGGATGAGGGTGGTCATCTCGCCATGCCCCTTAGTCCTTTGAAGGATCAAGCACTTGTTCCGCCTACAATGATGTTAATGGTTATGTATCCACATGAACGACACTACAGTAGCCTATCCTTCCTATGTTAAAATTTTTCTATGCTCGTTTAACCATAGACAATGTTACAACATTGTCACCCAACCATAGGCACTTACACGTGCCACCCCCGAGCACAGTAACCATTTCTTAGATAGATTCCATACACGATGAAAAACCCTAGTCAGAAATATCAACACGGCTGCAGCAGTAGCACAATACGAAGAGAGTGTACCTTTACCAAGAGAAGCGCACAAGAAAGAGATACCAGAAAGACTTGCGCCCTAACTGTTGCTCCTCAGACTTGTGCCGTATCTGTTGCAATTACTGCTCCTCAGACTTGTGCCCTAGTTGCCACAACTGTTGCTCCTCAAACTTGTGCCCTAACTGAGTGAGTGAGAGTGTGCAAATGAGGTAGCGCCTTACCTCTATTTATACTAGCCTTTCCAAGTGACTTTTCATGTGGGGCCAACTTCTCTTTCTGGAGACTTCTAATTCTTTATTATTATTCTCCTTGGGTCGACTTCTCTTCTAGTGTATTTCCACATCTTTTTAATGGTTCTCTAGAGTTATTAATTTATCCCTTCTCGAATAAGTGTCCTCACATATCAACTCAACTCAATTCACAGAGGAGTACGATATGAAGAAAGTTTTTCACACATGGCACTCCCATGTGGACTTCTAGAGGCCACGCTCTCTAGAAACACTAGGGTCAACTCCCATAGTGTGTGATGTCAAGGGTATACTCCCTTGACATGTCCTCATGTGCTCTCCACATGGGATGTGTCCTCATGTGCTCTCCACAAGGGACGTTGGGCTATAAGCTCAAACGCACTAATCCCTTCTCGGATAAGTGTCTCACGTATCCCTTCTCGGATAAGTGTCATCACAGATCAACTCAACTCAGTCACAGAAGAATATGATCTGGAGAATGTCTCGGGATGCTGCAAACATCAACACTCCCTCTCAGTGAGGGAGGCATTCTCTGCCACGCCAAGTTTGTCATGGAAGTACTTGAACTTCGTCTTGGTTTGGTAAGAATATCAACAACCTGCTCATTTGTAGGAACATACAGCGCCAGTACTTCCTTTCTCTGCACCATGTCTCGGATGTAATGGTACTTGATCTCAATGTGGTTCTATTTGTCAAGAAACACCGGACTATCTGAGATCTTCACACAACTTTGGTTACCATAATGAATAATGGTGGAATCCAACACATGTTCGGATAAATCTGCAAGGATATTGCGAAGCCACATTGCTTCACGGACTGACATACTTAATGCAATGTACTCTGCTTCTGATGTGCTCAAAAACACAGAAGTTTGTTTCTTGCTACACCAGGAAACCATGGAAGATCCCAAAGTGAAGCAACACCCGAAGGTTCTCTTTTTGTCCACTGCGCTCCCTGCCCAATCAGAGTCAATATATTCTTTCCATATCATATCAATACTTGAAGTATATCTCAGACCATGTCCAATTGTCCCTCGCAGGTATCTCAACACATGCTTCGCAACAATCCAGTGTGTCTATCTTGGCTGACTCATAAACTGGCTAAGTGCACTCACTACATAGCAAATATTTGGTCTGGTGTTAACCAGAGACATCAATTATCTAATCAATTGTTTGTACACAGTCAGATCAATTTCGTCAGAATCGAAAGAAGACACACTTAGTTTCTTCAGATTCGTCACCATTAGTGTAGCCAGGGCTTCAAGTTCAGCATCCCAAACTTCTTTAATATCTCAACTGTGTACTTCCCCTAACTGAGGAAGATCTCATCAGTTCTTTGCCACACCTCTAATCCCAAGAAGCAGTGGATCATACCAAGGTCCCTCATCTCAAACTTAGAGGCCAACACATACTTGCATTCAACAATAAGGCTCTATGTATCGGTGAGGAATAAATCATCAACATAGATGACCAAAATCAAGGACTCACCATTAACAATATTATAGTACAGGTTGGGATCGACAACACTTTTGTTGAAGCCCAAAAATCATTAGGTGTCCATCAATCCTTGCATACCAAGCTCAAGGTGGTTGCTTGAATATCTCTAAGGTATCTTGCTCTCTCGGAAGGTACCATCTCTTTCTGTCTCTGACCCAATATGTCTCTGACTCAATCTTTCTCTGACCAGGGATGTAGATGTGGTATTCCTTCGAAGACTCATTGTACCCCACAAATGTACCCTTTCTACCTGAAGGGTCTAGCTTGGTCCTTTTCTCCTTGGGTACATGAATGTACACTGAACACCCAAATATCCTAAAGTATCCAACCTCATGCTTCACTCCGGTGAAGGCCTCCTCAGGAGTCATGTTCCTCAAGGACTTTTGTTCTGAACATACACTACAGTAATGGATGCCTCTACCCACAAAAACATAGGTAGATGTTGATAATGAATCATTTCCTTGACTGTCTCAACAATAGATCTGTTCTTCCTCTCTGCAACCCCATTCTGTTGAGGGTTGTGAGGAACAGTGTACTCCCTATTGATCCCTGCCTCAAACATCTCTAAGACACATTGAGGTTCCCTCATGGAACCAATGTCCCCCAAGACATATCGAGGTTTCCTCATGAAACCAATGTCTTGGTTCCTTCATATAGTAATCCACTGATTACTCTGCAATCAACTAGCATACTGCTACTACCATGCCATCGATAGCTCAAATCATTCGCCACATTCTTTATGACTACGTTACAATCAACTAGTAGCACACAACTACTGCAATGTCGTCCAATAGTACACAAATGTTTCCATGTCATAGTAGAAAACTATTGTCCAGTAGTACACAACCACTGCCATAGTCTCACGACTACGTAGCAATCCACTAGTAGCACATATCTACTAGCATGTTGTCCAGTGGTACACAACCACTTCCATAGTCTCCATGACCATGTTCTGATGTTTCTCCTCTCCCAGTAGTCTGATTCACACCTAGCCACCTCGCATGGCATAGGAAAGACTACAACCATAGCCTCATTCACACCTATCCACCTCACATGGCATAGGCAAGGCTAAGCTTAAAGTCTTATTCACACCTAGCCACCTCACATGGCTTAGGAAATACTTGTACCCAACTAAGAATTACTCACTCAGTCACCTCACATGACTAATTAGGGAAACCCTTGTCCAGAGGAGTTAGTCAGTTAGAGGAGAGAAAACACCACACCTCCCTCTTAACGAGAGTGGACATTGCGACAATCCAACCTTGTGACAGCCAACCTTCACGTGTTTGCATGGTCCTTCTTAGTAATTGTCCCCTCGGACGTCAACATACATTGTATCGTCTGGCGTCGATAATGCCCATGCCCTATTAAGAATTAGGACTAGATGCATGCACAGTTATTATAATGCACGGATCTGTGAGCATTGTCCAAGTTAAAACGCCTCTAGGGCCCAAGCTATCGTCTAATATTTGCAGTTCTCAAAGATTCTCCTTGAACTACCTTGCACACAGGAAATCGTTGTTCTGAGTCGACATGCTCCAATAGGATTTGTGAGAATTGTCCAAGTTAAAACGCCTCTAGACTGTCGTATAATCTTTGTCGTTCTCAAGATTCGCCTTGAATAGAGTGAAAACTTTGCCTGTGAATATTTGTCAATCCGAAGACTTCAATCTTCCATGATCCATCTCGCTTCTTCGCTCGTACAGGGAGGATTTTGCAAATATTTTCTTAATATAATATGGTTTTCATATGATTTTGGTCCAAGCCGCCTTATCTCACAAATAGATTTCCTTCATCTCCACAATCTCTATATAAGGCGGAGGTTTGTGGTTTCATGGACATCAAACACAGCAACCTTCACGATGGCAAACGAATATATCTGTGACCCTAAAGATTTATAGTTCACGCGGGAGAGTATAAAGGATTCCTTCAACAAAACCCACAGCGGTGTCAAATTGCAGGATACGGTGGTTGACACTAAGAGAATGGAAATTGTGTCCTCCATTTATCTTCACTATCTGCAGACGAACAAAAATCCATCCTCAAACCTTGCACTGCAACCATCGATTTTCTTGGTGGCCTATTCTTTGAGTTGTACCGATCCAGGTTCCTTCTTTAACAAAAAAACTGGAAGACCGCCCCTTCTTTGTTTCCAGGTATTCCATGGTAATTTTCCTAACATCCATCAGTCTCAACTCAGTTCTAGTGAAACTCGATGGATGAGGAAGAAGTCATGTGTTGTACTTCCACGAAAATAACTTAACCTACTGATTGGCGAAAATCCAACCAAATTCCTCATTGTCTATATTTCCTCCTGAACAACCCCTCTCGTTGTCCATTATGTTATTCTAGAGCATTCAATCACAAGTGGAAGTAACATCTTGAGAAACTCTTGTTTAGAACATGATCCTCTCTCTCAGCTTCATCGAATCGAAAGCAAGATCGATGATATTGCCAATCGTATGAGTGTTAACTTCGCCTCAATCGACTACACGCTTAAGGAGATGCAGGGTAGGCTCAAGGAATTCAAGCAGAAAATTATGAAACCTTATCATACTATGACGAGGTCAAGGACCCAAGTTGAAGAAGAGAATTCAAGCCCAAAGAATTCATACAGCTAAAACAAGAAGCAACTTTCTTTCAGGATCATGGGCCCTCCTGTAGGGAGTTAGCCCAGTCCTGCTCTGATACCATGTTGTTTTTCTTCATATGAGATATGATCGATATATTATTACAATGATGAGTGTTCCATATATAGGGAACATATGGTGACCATCCATGAAAGGATGCGTCTCTTGAATAATCAATAACTATTTATTATTATCATTTACTTTATTATATATGATATTTAATAATCAATAATCATATTATTAAGTATTATTCTAAGAGAATGTCTTCTGATGTTGTCCAAACATCAACAACTTGATCTCGACGTGCTTGGACTTGTCATGAAACAAAGGGTTCTCAGACAACCTTATACAACTCTGGTTGTCACAAAAAATACAATTCACCTCCAACTCGAGATCAAACAGTCCTACAAGAAACTTTCGAAGCCACACAGCTTCACTACTAGTTGAACATGTTGCTATATATTCTTCCTCGGTCGTACTAAGTGCCACACTAGTCTGCTTCTTGTTGAGACATGAAATCATAGCTGAACCCAAACTAAAGCAACATCCTAATGTACTCTTCTGATTTGTGACACTATCGACCCAATCTGAATCAGCATAGCCTTGTAGTTTTATCTTACGATCTAAAATATATAGGAGTCCAAAGTCTATTGTACCCTTCAAGTACCTTAATATGTGCTTTACCGCAATCAAGTAAACACATCTTGGTTCAACCATATACTGACTCAAAGTGTTCAATGCAAAGCATATATCTTGCCTAGTATTCATCAAATACATCAACGAACCAATCATCTGCCTGTACAGGGTGACATCCACTATCTCTGAAGAAGTATCACTCAATAACTTCAGGTTTGTCACCATTAGTGTAGGCATGGATTTACAATCCATCATTTCGAATCTCTTCAGGATTTCTACCGCATATTCCTTGGGTAACGAAAATCTCATCTGGTTTCTGCCACACCTCTAGACCCAAGAAATAATGCATCATGCTCAGGTCTTTCATCTCAAACTTTGATGCAAGCTTTATCTTGCACTCAACGATGAGCTTCTCGTTCCATGTTAGAAACAGGTCATCCACATATAACAGTAATATCACTGGTCCACTATCCTCAACCTTGTAGTAAAGGTTGAGATCTGCTTTACTCTTGGTAAAACCCAAGCTCATCAAAAAGTTGTCAATTCTACTATACCATGCCTCGGGTGCTTGTTTCAATCCATACATGGCTTTCTTCAATCTGCACGCATGTGTCTTCCTGTCATGTGTCTTGAATCCTTGTGGTTGCTCCACGTACACTTCCTCTTCCACTACACAATTCATAAAAGTTATCTTCACATCCATCTGATGTATCTTCCATTTCATTATTGTAGGTATCTCAAGTGTAGTTCTAATCGAAGTGTATCTCGCCACAGGAGCAAATGTCTCCTCATAATCTATTCCTTCTTTCTGGGAGAACCCACGAGACACGAATCTTGCCTTGTACTTCTCGATACTGCCATCTGTTGAATGTTTCGTCTTGTAGATCCATTTGGAATGCACAACTGAATTCTCTTTCAGTTTCAGAACCACATCCCAAACATCATTCTTAATGATGGACTAGTATTCCTCAATTATGGCATCCTTCCATACTTTCTTCTCTGCAGCCTCTTCATAACAGGTAGGCTCAACATCAATGATATCACATAACAATGCCACGTAACTGGAATATGATCGAGGTTTCTTTCTTTTTCTGAAAGATCCATCTAGAGCACCATACTTCTCGGCATCCTGAATAATCTCACAAGCCTAAGTTGGTCTTCTTTTTTTCATACTCGTTTATGTAAGTCTTTGTGGTTCTGCCATGTCATGGTCCTCTGGACCATGCTCTTCTGGCGCAACATCATTACCTGCATCTGTATCTGCAACTCTATGAGCTTCAAGCTCCTCATCATGGATCTCATCTGTATGATGTTGCTTCAATCCACTGAAGGTCGCATCCTCATCGAATGTAACATCTCTACTAATCTCGATTTGTCTATAACCAGGGATGTAGACTCTATATGCCTTTGATGTCTCACTATATCCAACAAATATACCCTTCTTCCCTGAAGTATCCAACTTCGATCTCTTATCTTTTGGAACATGTACATACACTGGACAACCAAATATCTTTAGGTCGCTAACCTCTGGCTTTTCTCATGTAAACATTTCTTCTGGTGTCTTGTTCCCAAGTACACGGTGAGGACTTATGTTCTGCACATATAGCGGTCTGGGCTGCTTCTGCCCATAGATGCATAGGTAAGTCTTGATCATGAATCATAGCCTTTACTACTTCCATTATTGTTCGGTTCTTTCTTTCTAAAACCCCATTATGTTGTGGATTGTAGGGACTAGTGAGCTCCTTCTTCATCTCAACTTCTCTGCAGAATGCTTTGAAGTCATCTGATGTGAACTCTCCTCCATTATCTAACCTCAAAATCTGTATCTTCTTTTCAGAAATATTTTCTACAAGGGCTTTGAATTCCTTGAATTTGCTAAATGCTTTGCTTTTCACTTTCAAGAAATAAATCCAAGTCTTATGCAAGAAATCATCAATAAATGAAACATAATATACATACCCGCTCAGTGAAGTAGTTGTCATTGGTCCACACACGTCTGAATGCACGATGTCCAAAACTCCTTTGGCTTTGTTGTCACTGCTTGGAAATAGACTCTTCATGTCCTTTCCTTGTGCACATCCTTTGCATATACCTTCATGATCCACCTGAATTTATGGCAAACCTGTTACCATCTTGCTTACGATCGGTAATGCTTTGTAATGTAAGTGAGCAAATATTCTATGCCATAGCTCACTTGGATTTACTGTGTTGTGTACTAATGTTGAATCTGAGTGTCCCTTTAATTTGTATAGACCTCCTTCTTGGACACCAATCACAATAGCATCATCAATAGACTTTCCTCTTGGCCACATAAGAACTTCACCATCAATAAAAACAACTTTGAATCCTTTCTCTTCCAATGTTGAGATAGAAAGGAGATTCTTCTTCAAACCAGGTACATACAAGACATCTTTTATCTTCAAAAGTTTTTCAGAATCTAATTTGTAGGAGGTTTCTCTTACTCCTTTAATGGGATACTGATAGTCATCATTGAGTTTCACCTTATAAGGTGAATCCTTCTGAACAAGATCTGAGAGAGAATCTGTGTAACCAGTCATGTGCTTAGAAGCACCACTATCAACAAGCCATGTGTCACTTCCATGAGTGATTGTTCCTGTGAGAACTGATATCAATACATATTCTTCACTTGAATCATAATCTTTTGTTCTCTTCTAAGCAGGTTCATCATCTTCTACGGCATGAGCATGATGTCTTTTATTATGTTCTTTGCTAATATGCTCTTTTATGAGAGGACAATTTCTTGCAATGTGTCCCATCTTTTGGCAGTTGAAGCATTTGTAGCTTGAATAATCTTTTTGAGTCTTTTGAGACTTCTGTGATTTTTGAAATTTCTTGGGGGGGTGATCCTCTTTCCTTCTCTTTCCATTTCTTGCATGTGCTTCTAGTGGTTGATCATCATCACCCAACTTTTCTTCTCTTGTTGCTAGTCTAGCTTCTTCTTGAGTACAATCTTCCCATAGCCTGTTGAACTTTGTTAGCTTTCTTCTAGAACAGATTTCATGAATAAATGATTCCCAAGACTTTGGGAGACCATTCAATGTAGTCACATTAGCTCAGCTTCTTCAACTATGTCTCGAATAGCTTAAAGTTGTTCTTTGATTTGAGACACCCTTGTGAAGTAGGATTGAATGGTTTTTGAATACTGCAACTTCACATTCTTGAGTTGTGTCCTCAATGTCATCTTTCGGTTAATATTTTTTCCTTCATATAATCAAGATAAGGCATCAAACATTTGTTTCAAGGATTTTAATGATGGGACATGAGGGATCAAGTGATCCTTGATAGAATCTGCAATGATCCTTTTTTCATTAACCAGATTCTTCTTGTGCTTTGCCTTAGCCTCATCTCCCTTTGGATCTGCAACGTCTTCTTCAATGAATCCTTCTAGATCTGTTTCTTCTAGAATGAGCATCACTTTATATTTCCATGCTTGGAAGTTATCAGCACCCTCAAGCTTCTCATCAAGCTTAGTGATGGAAGTCATTCTGCCCTGGGATGGCAAACAATCATCAATGGATTTTGAACTTACCAATGAGTGCGCTATGCTAAGGCGACCTCCTTTCTTCAAGAATCTGCTTCAACTTAGCCTTTAGATGCCAGGCACCTTGACCTAAGGTTTTATGAGGAAACCCCAATTTTTCAATTTCAAAATTTTGGTGATCTGATCTGGGGAAAAGATGCACCCTCCTTAGGAAACCTTCTTGGTGGGTTTTGCAAGTGCTCAATGAGCTTGACAATAGTGGAAATTGGTGATCTTCCTTCCAGTGATTAGATTGTTTTGAAGGAAACCTTCTCTAGTTCCATGTTAAAATTTTGGTATGCTTGTTTAACCATAGACAATGTTACACCATTGTCACCCAACCATAGGCACTTACACGTGCCACCCCTGAGCACAGTAACCTTTTCTTAGATAGATTTTGTACACGAAGCAAAACCCTAGCCAGAAATACCAACACGACTGCAGCAACAACACAATACCAAGAGAAGCGCACAAGAGAGAGATACCAGAAAGACTTACGCCCTAACTGTTGCAACTACTTCTCCTCATACTTGTGCCCTAGCTGCTGCAACCATTGCTCCTCAGACTTGCGCCCTAGCTGCTGCAACCATTGCTCCTCAGACTTGCACCCTAGCTGTTGCAACTGTTGCTCCTCAAACTTGCGCCCTAGCTGCTGCAATTGTTGCTCCTCAGACTTGTGCCCTAACTGAGTGAGTGAAAGTGTGCAAATGAGGTAGCGTATTACCTCTATTTATACTAGCCTGTCCAACTGACTTTTCATGTAGGGACAACTTCTCTTTCTGGAGCCTTCAAATTCTTTATTATTATTCTCCTTGGGCCAACTTCTCTTCTAGGGTATTTCCACATATGTTTAATGGTTCTCTTGCTTCTAGAATCTTCTATTCTAAGCACAGAGGTTATACTGGAGGTCAATACCTCCCGCATCTACCAAAACATCAACATCCTAACAATGGTTTCTAAGAGAGATTTTGCAAATGTCTAGCCAAAATGGTATGTAAAAAGACATTGCACATTGGTTTATATGGTTATTCTTTTGCTTTTCTTAGGCTATTACTTTTTCTTGAGGTTTTGTAAAGAGGTTTAAGCTCAAACCCCTTCACTCTTCCTCTATCTCGTTGTGGTTATGGATGTGAGGATAGTCAGACACTAGACTGGCATCCAACATTAGATGGTTCCAGTATCCCATATCTAGAAGCCACAGGTTACATAAGGAGCAAGTGAATGTTGATGTGCTTCCTCCTAAAGAAACTCATCCTCTACTAGCTCTAATTGTTGATAGCCACCTAGTTCGGGGTGCAAAAAAACGTGAGGATCCTTCAACTATCTATAAGTGATATGAAGAAGGTACAACCTTTGTCATCAAGCATGAGTTAAAGGTTTGGCAAAGGTAAAGTGGTGATAGGTGACCACAATTCCTATAGACCAATTGGAAGAGGTTAACCCAAATCTTGCAAGAAGGAACCAACCAATCCTACCAAAGAGAAAAATGAGGCTAGAGATGCAATCATGCATTACCACATGCGGTTTCCTACCAACAATAAAGCTGAGATGGAAAGAATTGAATAGAAGGTGAGGGAGAAATGAGGTTTTATCCCCTCTGAGGATATCAATTCTAAACTTATGAATTGGATCCTTGACATGGGACTTTTATACATCAAGAACAACACATACTTTAAGCAAATTGACTTCTATTGGCAAACTAAATCCATTGTAGAACAAGTTATTGAAGAAGAACAAGGAGCTTGGCAAAAGGCCATTCTTGATAAACTATAGTTTTTGGACAAGTATGAAGCCCTAGTCAAAGCCCTATGGAATATGGAAACTATGGAGCAAGCACAACAATAAGACAATCAATCCCCTGTTATAGAAAACCTTGAAGATACCAATCCTAAATTCATTTATATAGATAGAGAGTATGAAAATGAGGATTTGGTGGCATTCTAACTATTTACAACTATTTTTATTTATTTATTTATGCTAAATAGAAATAGATATGTACTCTTTGTTAGAACAATCAACAAGAATGATATATTTATTCCCGACCTCCCCAACAAGATCAATAGTTTCCCCACTAAGATTTGTAAATCAAGTACTTGTTTGCAGAAAGATCTGCAACAGTCTCTTGCTTCTAATGTCGTTTTTGCATTGCTAAGTACTACTTAGCTTCTTTCACCAACTTTTGAGTTGCACACTCATGGTTTTGGGTCAAAATCAATGCATAATATGGGATACATTGGTGGTGGCCTGGGTAAGAATGGACAGGGGATTGTACATCCAATTCGGCCTGTCATGAGACCAGTGAAAGATGGACTTGGATTTTTTGGGACTTCATTACCAATAGAAAGTTGTCTCGATATTTCAACCATTAAGACTCAATTTTTTCAATCACAAGAGTCCATCACACAAGATGACTCTTCTATTGTTGAGTTGCAACATCCACCACCTACATCTCTTATTGATACAACTTCAAAGCTTTCACAGCCATATTCGATACCAACTTCAACATTAAAGTTTCCATTATCAGACTCTTTAGTGCCAGCATTAGATTTTTTGGCAGCAACAAACTCTTCAACGACATCTATAGGGTCTACATCCTCCACATATCGACATCCTCGACATCATGATCAGAGATAACGTTGTCTTCCTTTCAGGTATCCTCAACCTTTTGTCAGTTCCTCTTCTTTCAACTCAATGACAAAGAGGCGTATACGACAACATCTTGGCAATGTACCAACTTTGAGGATTGTTTGTGGTTGGCTTGATGATTGGTCATGGCAGCATCTGAGCAATTGTTTGAGGATATCTAACATATGCGTTTCATCCACGATACATGGGAACCATTCTCATTTCTCTTGAATTGATTGATTATGTCGCCTTTACAGTTCCATTCACCACTATTTTGATGACTTTTATGGTGTTTGCATCTATGTTTTGGAAGCACTCTAACTAGCCCAACCATCTTGGTGTAGGCTAGTGCCTTAATGTTTGGAGAGATCTGATTGTTGTCAACTAGTATCAGCTACAACATTTTAGCTTCAACACACTCATTGAAGCAGATTATGATATGTCATCATCAGATCATGCTTCATTGACTTGTCATTTTTTCTTGGTTTTGGAGACTATCTAGCTGTTGCATGGTGGATCTCATCTGTTCTTTTCTTCTTTTGATGCATTTTCTTTTGAGGGGGGGTTTTGTTCCCACGTTGTTTTCCCTCTTTCCTCATTTTTATTCAGTGTTCACTAGTTGCATTATACATGAGTACCTAATATGGCATAATTTTCGGGACTCATTTTTACTCCATAGTGACGTTCAGGGGATGTTGGAGAAATTTCTATTTTCAACACACTAGTTCAGTGGGAGTTAACTAACTAGTTCTATTTTAGAATTTCTATTTAGACCATTACTATTATGCATGCATGCATTCCTAAGGAAATCTAACTGCTTAATTATTTTTCTTAATTATGGAATGTTATGCCCTATATATGAGTGTATTCCACTCATTCATTATATCACAATGATCAATCATCATTCATTGATTGTCTCATTGGAGTAGTATGAATATATTTTCTCATTATTACATATTGAATCTCTCGTCTTTTTCTTGATAAGCTTTGTTTGTATTTTTTTTAGCTAGATATCATGTGCAGGTTTTGATGAAACATCGACAATTGATTGGTATTTCTTATGGTTATATGTTCATGATACATTGATGATATACTACTGATAAAGTTGAAGTTTATATATTGTAATTAAAAGTGGTATAATTTCTTAATATTGATTCANGTAAACATAATCGAATAAGATTCTCATTTGGTGCTACAAGAGCAAAGGGGATCTTAGAGTTGATAAACAATGATGTGTTTGGACCTGTGCATGTTCCATCACTAGGTAAATTTGTGTATTATGTTTCATTCATAGATGATTTCTCAAGGAACACATGGATTTATTTTCTCATGAAGAAATATGAGGTATTGGATAAATTTGAATAGTTTAAGGCTCTGGTAGAAAATCAGACAAAGAAGAAAATAAAGGTGTTGAGGATAGATAATGGTGGAGAATTATGCGAGAATGAATTCAAAGAGTTTTGTAAGAAGTGTGGTACAGAAAGGCAGAAGAATACTCCATACACACTTCAACATAATGGGGTTGCAGAAAGGATGAACACGACTTTGATGGAAAAAGAAAGGATCATGCTTAGTGGTGTCGAGTTAGGCCAAAAATTATGGGCAGAGGCAGTGGGTACTGCATGTTATCTGGTAAATAGATCACCCTCGTCAATGTTGGTGAACAAAACTCTACATGAGGTATGGACTGGTAAGAAACCATCTCTTGAACATCTCATAATGTTTGGTTGTGATTCTTATGTACATGTTCCAAAGGAAAATAGAAGTAAGTTGGATAATAAATCTGAAAAGTGTATATTTATTGGTTATAAATATGGTATAAAGGTTATAAGCTTTGTAACCCATAAACTAAGAAGACTATTTATAGTGGGGATGTTGTTTTTAGAGAGGTTAAAGATGTTTCCAAACAAGAATTTCTACCAAGGCAAGAAGGACCTGAGAAAATATAGTTCGATTTGGATGATGCAAAATTTGAACCAACGAAAGAAGATGAATCAGAAGAAGAAGACCCTCATACTCCAATATTGAGGAGATCAATGAGGGAAAGAAGCAAACCAGAAAGGTATAGTCCACCTTATTTTCATGCTAATTTTACTTTATCTATTATTGATGATGATCCTAGAACTGTTAGGGAAGCAATGAATTTAGAGGATAGTAAACTATGGAAGAAGGCCATGGTTGAAGAGATAGATGCCTTGGATAAGAATGAGGCATGGGATCTAGTTGAGTTTTCAACTAGAAGAAATGCCATTGGCAACAAATGGGTGTTTAAGAAGAAGTTGAATGCAGAAGGCAAAGTGGAGAAATAAAAATCTCGATTAGTAGCAAAAGGTTATTCCCAGGTAGAGGGAATTGACTTTGGTGAATTTTTTTCTCATGTTTCCAAGTTAACTTATATTGGATTTCTTTTATATGTTGTTGTTGCTTTTGATTTTGAAATAGAACAAATGGAGGTGAAGACAACATTCCTACATGGAAAGCTGGAAGAATAAATCTACATGAAGCAACAAGAAGGCTTTGCGGTGAAGGGAAAGAAAGAGCTAGTTTGCAAACTAAAGAAGTCACCATATGGTCTAAAGCAATCACTTAGGATGTGGTAACAAAAGTTTGACACATACATCCTTGGATTGGGATTTGTGAGAAGAAAGGAAAATCATTGTGTATATTCCAAGCAGGTTGGTAATCACTTCATTTATGTAGTGTTGTATGCCATTGACATGTTGCTGATAGGAAATAACGTAGATGTCATCAAGGAGGTGAAATCACAGTTATCCCCCAAATTTGACATGAAGGATCTCGGTGTCGCTAACTTCATTTCGGGAATGGAGATCAAAAGAGATCGTGCAAATAGGAAACTCTAAATGAATCAGAGAAAATATGTTGAGACAATATTGCATAGGTTTAATATGCATGAAAGTAAACTAGTCAAGGTTCCTATTTCTGTAGGTGTAAAGTTATCTGCAGATCAGTGTCCGATTAGAGGAAATTTTATTAAAATATGCACCCCAAACCCTAACACCAATTCCATGTCATATAATATTAGCCAATCAAAATGCTTTAAAAGTCAAAAGAGGTGCATGCCAAGGGAATTTTTTTATTATATAATTTGGAGATTGGTGGTATTTTTTAATAATAAAATTTGTCTACCCTTAGCATGATCGTTGCCCATGTTGCCTAAAATTGTCTTGGATATTGAGAGTGGAATTAATATGATAACCTACTTTCCAATAGTTGTAATAAATGAGAGATAGTGTATTGAGGTTGTATTAATGTATTGGCACTTTTCAGTAGTAACATTAATTAATTTTTATTTTCTAAAATAACATGTTTTGATATATATAGAAATATATATTATTAATAATAATAATGATAATAATAATAGTAATTATTATTATTAAATAATTATTATTATATAAATATATATAATGATATATATAAAAATATATTATATATTTTTTAAATTTTGGAGTGTTTTCAATTTCTTTCACGATATTTGGCTATGCACAACAATTTGTAGACAATCCTATAATATTCATTATGAAAGTGATATAATCTTTATGTTTTTAGTTCAATAGCATGCCTATGATGATGGTGTAATATCTATAGGGATAAGGTGTTGATGATGTTGGTGGATATAGGGGTCAAGGTTACACGTTATGGGGGCTATAGTAGTGAAGGGTTATATTTGATAGAGGTTATATGTTTAAGTTATAAAAATGTTCATTTACAATTTTTAGGTTAGAGGTTTAGGGTTATAAGAGTCACAGGGTTAGGGGTTATTGTGGATAATGGTTATAAGGTTAGTGATCATAAGGAATATAACAATGAGGTGTTATAGGTGTTATAGAAATTAAGGTTTATAAGTTATCATGTTTATTAGTGTTAGGGGTTACATATCTTAAAGGTTATATGGGTTTAGAGTTATAAGTGTTCATGGCTAATTTTTCAGATGGGTTACTTATTATATAGAGGTTAGTGGATATGTGTTATATCCGTAAAGGGTTATAGGGGTTAGAAGTTAATGGTTTTATACATTAGTAATTTGGTCAGGTTACAAGTTATATTAGTTATGGGTTAAGGGATTACAAAGATTAACAACCTCATCAATGTTACATGGCTTATGTGTTAAGGAGTGGCTAGGGAGTAGTTGTAGAGGTTATAGGGGTTAACTTGATAAGGGTGTTAATATTTTAGGGTTATAAGGGATAGGTGTTATAATGGTGAGGTTGTATGAATGTTGTAGTGTGTAGTGGTTTGGGGTTAAGGGTTAATTTTTAGGGTTATATGTGTGAGAGGTTATATGGGTTAGGTTTTATAGGGTTATGGGTTCATGGAGATCTATCGGGGTCATATGGGTTAGGTTTTATAGGGTTATGGGTTCATGGAAATAGGATCTACAAGGGTTATATGGGTTAGGTTGTATAGGGTTATGGGTGCATGGAGATATGATCTAGAGGGTGTGATATAAGAGGATCTACGCACATAGAATTAACTTCATGGAGAAAATCATTAAACTTTGCACACCATGGGGAAAATTATTAACTTTGCACACCATGGAGAAAAAATCATTAAAATGCTAATTAATGATAAGTGGCAAAGAATAATTAATTAATCATGAATGATTTAATTGTAATAAATGATTAATATTTGAAGTGAGTTAGAAAATCTCATGTATTATTCATCTAATTGTAAAAACGGGAAATTAATTGTGAGAATCCAACTCTCAAATTAGTTTCCTAATTTTAAGGGGAATTTAGTTGCATGTGAGAAACCAACTCAAAAATTAGCTTCCTAGTCTTAAGGAGGAAGTTAAGGGTCTTATGAGTTGGCTTGGACTCTTCCCCACTTTATAACAAATGGATTCCTAGTCTCAAGGAGGAAGTTAACAGTCTTTCTCATTTTTTTCTTTGGGTAGGTACTAGATCCTAAATTCATGGATCTTGTCTTATTTGTATTATGGAGCTAGGAAAAAATATTTAAACCCCTTTATTGGGAGAGAATGGAGGAGGCATTTTGGAGGCCCTTTGAGAATCTTTTGGAGATCTCTTTGAGGATAGAGTCAAGGAATCATGCTTTTAATATGTGAGCCCCTACATTGGGAGAAATATGCCCCACATTAGGAGAGCCTTGTTTCCCCTTCATTTGAGAGAAGATGTAGCCATGTTTTGTAAAGGAGAACCAACCCTGCATTGGGAGAAGCAATGACAAGCGATTTGTATTCCAAGCCAGAAGGTTCTTGTGAACTCTATTAACAACTTGGTGATCTCTTCCTCTTATGTGATTGTCTCGTGTTTCTTATGCATATCCCTATTTCCGCAATTATGATTATCAAATGCATATTATAATGGATTATGAGACTAACAACGCATGCACCAAGTTTATATTCAATTTGGATACAAGCCTTTCATAAGCACATATGTTCACCTTTATTGCAATCAAGTTCAATTAAAATGATCTTATAATTGATCCTTTCATTAAGTGAACCTAGAACCAGATCAAGTTTGGTATCAAGGTCACCTCAGATTCAGATCAAGTGGTATCAGAGCAGGATTGACAAGGACTGCAGGTGTTGAAGACAAGATGGGAAAAGCATCAGAGAATGCATGGCTTTGTGAGCTTGAAGAAATCAACCAAACCATCCAAGCAGAGAATGTTGAATTGAGGAGGTTGCTTCCAGAGTCCGAAGAAGAAAAGAGCAAACTACGGTTGCAACTACAAGCTATGTAGGAGAAAGTTGGAGAATTCTCCATGATAGAGGCAACAAAAATTCCATCTTGTGGCCATGGTAGGTATACTAGTTATGGTTCTTGTCATGATGATGTTGATAGCTACACATATTGTCATATGATAGAGGATGCTCTCTAGACACCAGGGAACCAAGATGGTTTCCTATAAACCTCATCTATAGCTTCATTCAGCCAGGAGGAGTAGTTGGCCACACTTCAAGAAGATGACCAAGTGTCACAGACATGAATGGAGGTAAAGGATTCTCCATGTTCAATTCCTTCCCTTGTTAATGTTGATGCTTCTTTTGGAGTCTTTGAACAACACACCAAGGACATTGGCTTGAAGTTGCTGATGAAGATGGGGTATAAAGGAGGAGGTCTTGGTATGAATGGCCAAGGTATCATTCAACCACTGGAGGTTGAAAGAAGGCCCCGATTTGTAGGATTGGGGTATGGTGAAGGCGAGATGGACATGAAGTCACACAACTATTACACTCATTGTTGTATACAAGAACATTGGATCGAGAAATGTTGGAAGATCCATACTGAACTTGGTTCAAATAAGGAAAAACAAGTTATGAAAGTATCCAAAGAGAAAGAGAAGCATGTCGATAGATCCCCGAAGTAGAAGGACAACAGAGAAGGCCCACTAATATAGAAAAATAGGAAATGGGTAGCCCAGATGAGCCATGGGACACCAAAATACCTCAAAAATCAAAGTGGCCATAATTAATTGGACGAGAAAAGAATATTTCTACTAAAATAATCAACAGAAGTATACAAGTGACAAACTTATGTGTCGACACGTCTCAGAACCGAGAAACTAAGTCCCTTCCAGCTGGGCCTCCACCACTTGAATCCTCTACCAAGGGCAAGCTCATATAAAGGAGACAATGAGGTTCTCCATCAGAGAGGGAAGAGCTTGGGGGTTGAACAATGTGTTCAGACTTTCAAGGATAAAGGGATGCAAATTCAATGTGAAGTGAAATTTCTCCAGAGTATATTTTCTCTCAAAAGTTGAATTCCCTCCCTCTTCCATGGCTTGGATATGGCTCAATTTATAGCCTTCAAATGGAACTGAAAGGTCTGAGTCAGAACATTTCCAGTATATGGAAGGTCAAGGATCATGGATCTCGTGACGTGACATGGAAACCCGACACAATTTTTAATTTTGAGCACCAAACCCGATGTACACGGGCTGTATTGGTGCAACCTGCATATACACATGTTGTCTAACTTGTAGGGCGCGTATATGTGGAAAAATATGATATTTTGGCTCTGGAAAGTATAAAAAGGGACTTCAAGTCTACATGGGGAAATGGAAAGGCCATCCAAGCAAGTTGCATAAGATGAAGCAAAACTAGCTATAACAATCCTTATCTCTTAATCCTTACAAATCCTTAGTTGTAAAATCTGACTTATATAAACACAATTCCTAACTTATACTACCCTTCACCGCTATAATCACTAATACATATAACATATATAATCCCTAAACCATATAACCTTTAACTTATATTATCCCTATCTCCTAATAATTATAAATCTATAACCATGAAATCCTATAATTATTATCATCCCTAAACCTTGATGCTTATAGTCACTAAAACCTTAGCCCTAATAACCCCTAACTCAAAATCTATCAATGTTATAACCAATATAACACTGGTAGATCCTATCACCGTAACCCCATAACCCTATAAAACCTCACCCATATAACCCCCATAAACCATATCTTTATGAACCCATGACCCTATAAAACCTAACCAATATAACCCATATAGATCCTATCTCCATGAACCCATAACCCTATAAAACCTAACCCATATGATCCATGTATGTCTTATCTCCATGAACCCATAACACTATAAATCCTAACCCATATGACCCATGTACGCCCTATCTCCATTAATCCATAACCCTATAAAACATAACCAATATAACCCCTAGCACCTATAACCCAAAACCCCAAAACACTTCACATTATAACACTCTTATACAACCTCACCATTATAGCACCTATCCCTTACAAGCTTAAACACCCTTATCAAGTTAACCCTAAAACCTCTAACACCTACTACCTAACCCCTCCTTAATAGATAAGCCTTGTAACCTCAAAGAGGTTATGTGTTAACCCTTTTAATCCCTTAATCCCTACCTACTATAACTTGTAAACTAACCAAAGTCCTAATGTATAACATAATTAACTTCTAGCCCCTATAACCCTTTACCAATATAAAACATAACCACTAACCTCGATATAATAAGTAGCCCCTATGAAAATTAACCATATAACCACTGACATCTATCATCCCTATCTCCTAATCCTTACAAATCCTTATATGTAAAATCTTGACTCTATAAACAGTATTATATTAACACCTAACTTTTGAAGTTCTAAACTACCATGAACCCTATCCCTGTGACTCCTAATCTCTAACTTATACTACCCTTCACTGCTATAATCACTAATACATATAAAATATATAATCCTAATCCATATAACCTTTAACTTCTATTATCCCTATTTCCTGTTACTTATAAATCCTTAACTATGAAATCCCATAATTATTATCACACCTAAACCTTGATGCTTGCAATCGCTAAAACCTTAGCCCTAGTAACACTAACTCAAAAGCTCCCAATGTTATAACCATTGTAACCATTGTAGATCCTATGACCATGAACCCATAACCTTATAAAAACTCACTCATATAACCCACCTTGATCTGAATCTGGGGTGACCTTGATACTAAACTTGATCTGGTTCTAGGTTTACTTAATGAAAGGATCGATTATAAGATCATTTTAATTCAACTTGATTGCATTAAAGGTGAACATATGTGCTTATGAAAGGCTTGTATCCAAATTGAATATAAACTTGGCACATGAGTTGTTAGTTTCATAATCCATTACAATATGCATTTAATAATCATAATTGCATAAATAAAGATATGCATAAGAAACATGAGACAATCAAATAAGAGGAGGATATCACCGAGTTTTTAACGGAGTTCTCCATAACCTTTTGGCTACGTCTCCAGATCCGTTTGGAATATGAATCACTTGTCATTTCTTCTCCCAATGTGGGGTTGGTTCTCCTTTACAGAACACGGCTACATATTCTCCCAAATGAAGGGGCAACAAGGCTCTCCCAATGTGGGGCATAATTCTCCCAATGTAGGGGCTCACATATTACAAGCATGATTGCTTGACTCTCTCCTCAAAGAGCTCTCCAAAAGAGCCTCAAAGGGCCTCCGAAATCCCTCCTCCAATCTCTCCCAATAAAGAGGTTTAAATAATTTTTCCTAGCTCTATAATACAAAAAAGACAAGATCCATGAATTTAGGATCTAGTACCTACCCAAGGACAAAAATGAGAAAGACCCTTAACTTTCTCCTTGAGACTAGGAATCCATTTGTAATAAAGTGGGGAATATTCCAAGCCAACTCATAAGACCCTTAACTTCCTCCTTATGACTAAGAAGCTAATTTGTAAGTTGGTTTCTCACATACAACTAATTTCCCATTAAAATTAGGAAATTAATTTGTGAGTTGGATTTTCACAACTAATTTCCTATTTTTACAATTAAATGAACAATACGCGAGATTTTCCAACTCACTTCAAGTATTAATCATTTATTACAATTAAATCATTCATGATTAATTTATTATTCTTTGCCACTTATCATTAATTAGCATTTTGATGAATTGTTATCCATGGTGTGCAAAGTTAATAATCTTTCCCCATGGTGTGCAAAGTTTAATGATTTTCTCCATGAAGTTAATTCTCTGTGTGGAGATCCTCTTGGATCACACCTCCCCACAAAAATCACTTTTGGTCCTCCAAAAGTATAGAGAGGAACTTGAATATCTACAACCAGCTTCTAAGAAGAGTCTTACACTCCACGATGCACTTCACTACTTCTTGATATGCATAACAAGTGTTTATGAAAGGCCACATCCTTCTTCTTCTTCACCTTTGTACTTTGGAATGAGGATGTCGATGCCAAAACTTATCGATGAAAATCTACAATCGATTCCATGATCTGCATAACAAATGTCTCTGAAAAGGCTGCACCCTTTTTCTCCTTCACCTTTGTACTTCAGAATGAAGATGTCGATGCCAACACTTGCATCAATGAAAATCTATAGTTGATTCCCTGATATGCATAACATATGTCTATGAAAAGGCCGCACCCTTCTTCTCCTTCACCTTTGTACTTCAGAATGAGGATGTCTATGCCAACACTTGCATCAATGCAAATCTGTAGCTTATGATACATGATCACAATTTCAAAGCAATACCATACTTGCCAGAGTTTATAAAACATTCATGGACAAGTTTACAATGATTGCCAAAACAGGCATATGAAAAACAATGCCTCTCACTCGACAGTGGCTACAAGACCCATTACAAGGTTGCCAACAAAGCTTACAAGGTTTAGGCATAGAACAAAATGCCTATCACTCTCCTCATCACTTTCAAGAGTGGCTAATTGCAACCTTTTACATCATTAACATTAATTTCAAGGAAACATTACCATTAAGGCGAATACACCCAAATGTGCACTAGTGGGAAACTCTATGGTTTTTAAACCCCCCATTACAAACATGTGAAACATAACAAACAAGACAAATGGCACCATCATCACACTCGCCTCGCAATTCTGAGACTTTTGACTGTAAGCATGACTAATTTTTGTCGAAGTGTCAAAACGGTCTCTTGCCGCACTGTCTTGGTTTGCGTGCAAGGCTCAAACAATGAATTTCCTGCAATAATTAAGATCTTGTTGCCTCGCTGGAGCACTCAAAGATCACCAAAATATGCAACACACATTCATCCTCTTGCAATTTTCAAAAAGAGGTAAAATCATAAATGCATGAACTTACATGGGTTTTCATGCCAAGGCGCTCAATTGACTGCTCAAATCTTGGCATACACAACACTAGAAGGGTTGTCTCATCATTTTGCAATTTTTGAATGTAAACTCGACTTGTTCTAAAAAGCGCAACTCTACCTCTAAAAACGTGGCATGCATTAATGTCAAATGTGGTCTTCTTCCATGATCCTTGAAAATCCGCTACTCGTATCACAAAAAAAATTGTGCCATTGAATTTGTGGTGAGGAATTGTGCAAAAATGTCTATACTTTTGTCAAATTCTGACACTGTCACTTTTGGACCCCATAGGCTCGTTGCCTCGATTTGCGTGCCAAATAATTAATGGAAAAAGAAGGCTTCTGCAATAGCTCTCAAATTTCATTGCTCATATCACAAAACATACCAGGCCATTGAATTTGTGACGAAAAATCATGCAAAAACAACTATACTTTTGTCAAATTTTGTCACTGTGATTTATGGACCCCCTGGGTTCTCTACCTCGAAGTGCATTCCAAATAGGGTCATACAACAACAATAAATGTTCCTAAATATGTTATATTTAATACATATAACACATGTTATATGTATTACATATAACATAAATGTACACGTACTTGGAAAAATTCAGGTTGCCATGTGGCAGCCTATGATTCTCCCACGTGGTGCCCAGTGCACACCTGCATTAGTGCCACATCAGTTGCTACGTCACCTGCCACGTCATCATCCTGTGTCAGTGCCACATCATCACCCAGTTAGCTCGCCACATCATGTTGATGTCATCATCCGTACTTCCACGTCAACACCCATTCATCATGCCATGTCATGTTGATGTTATCATCCATACTGCCACATCATTTCTTGAAGTCATCATTCATACTGCCATGTCATCTGCTGACATCATCATATGTACTACCACATCATCTGCTTACATCATCATCCATATTTCAACGTCATTTATGACATCATCATCTGTACTACCACGTTAGTAGCTAACGTCATCATCTGTACTGCCACGTCAACTGCTGACATCATCATCTGTACTGCCATGTCATTTGTTGACATAAGCTTGTATGAACTGCCACGTCACCTGTTGTACCGCCACATCAACTTGTATGGCCTGCCACGTCACTCGTACAGATGACACATGGGAGTCTGTGGTGCTGCCACGTCAACACTGTATGGATTTCCCCAGTTTCACTTGTTTGTTGAAAACTTTAGATGGCCATAAGTTTATCACCGTAACTCTGTTTAACCAACTGTTTGCGTCATTGGAAAGGTATCAACAAGATATTCTACATGGTGCTGGTTTGGTATGATATCTTGAAAATATTTGAATTATTATTCCATAGGTGTGTTTTTCATGAGTGTTAATGGATTGTGTTATTTTATATGCTAACATTATATATTATCACTATATGCTTGCATATCTTGGTTGTTGAGGACAAGTTGCAGGTATAAAGATTTGAATTGCGTGCTCAATAGTGGTCTTCATCGAACGTCCAGACGACGTAGGCTTTTGGCCTTGTCTTGTGAGCATTTCGTTTATATAACATACTTGAGATTAGAGTTGATTTATGTAGTCATTCCATTTGTTTTGGTTTACCCCATGCCATAGAGATATTTTCCTAGTAACATAATTGGTGACCGTACTGGGGATTGAATCTTGTGTTTTGGGGTTTGGAGTGTTTTTCTCCTTCAATTTCTCTCTGTTAGCCTGAGTTTCCTTGTTGCCTGATTGCTTGACAACCTACTTTTACTTTGCATCTGAGTTTCTTGGCCTTATTTTTGCCTTGGCAGTGTTTTACTACATATACACGGTTTTTCCCTTGACAGACACGTACATACGTGAGATGTCCTTCTATAGGGTGCGTACATACGTGATTTTTACTCAAACAATCACATACATCAACTTTTTTGCTTACTGGCTGAGTTTGGTGTTTGTTGGGTGTGTTTGGTTGGTTGTTGAGTCTTCTTGGGTCTTTGTCCTAGATGTTGAGTGCTTACAGAGTGATAGGAAACCTTCTTATTGTTGGATTTTCGGGTGATATTATTTCTTATCATCTCTTTCATTGGTTGTTCTTGCATCTTGGTTTGAGTTGTTTTCCTCTCGGTATCCTGCTTGGCTTGCCTCTTTTTGCTTGCAGTAAGGTCTGTATATCAAGTTGTTATTCAGTCCTTGCATTTTCGTTTCTTTATATCGAAAATACAAAAAAAAAATTGCATTTTTTCATTATGGCATTTGCTCTTTTGGGTTCTTATTATTGATCTCCATACATATGTAAAGATTGCATTTTATTGAAATTGTAGAAGTTGCATTTTAAAAGCTTACCATCTTTTGATAATTTAAGATCATGACTTAGCACTTTGTTTATATTCATTTATTTGATACGACGAGTCATAACATCATCAGTTTCATGACCACATCTCTTGAGTAAACAAAGTCATTAAAAGTAACGTTGATTAATTAAATTGATTAGAAACGGTTTTATTTTTCAGAGTACACAAACAAGCATAGGATATAGGGCCTTGGAATAGGATTTTGTGAGTAAACTTCTCCAAGACTATTAAACTAAACATATATGTGTGACCAGGGAGTGGTGAAATCCATTGTGTAATTAGTGATGTCAGGACGCTTCTTTCACACTGGAGTTAAGCACAAGGTCGGATGAAGTTGGTTGCAGAGATAGACCTCTAATACCTTCTTAGCGTCAAAGATATTTCTGGGGATCTATTCTATTTGGGGGACTTGCTAGTACCTTTACCTCCATGAGAGGTGGTGTTTTCAAGATTTCGGGCTTTGTTACCCTGCCCATATGGTGGACCCGACTTACGACTGTTCGCCTATGCATTGGTTATATCGTGGTGGCTCTAGTTGCTTGACATAGGTAGCCACATAGGTTACTTGCAGGGGTTATTCTGCAGGTACACTGAGTTAGATAAGGGTCGGATAGCACACAACCTTTATGGGTGATTACCTCTCCAAGGGGATCTGACCGACTGCGTTGTTAAGCCCACGAGGGCCCTTATAACTGATTCTCATGCCTCCAATATTTTGAAGGGAGTCTCGGGCCCCTCTGGGGAGAGGCATACCTACTCTAGTGAGGGAGGTCCCTTTTCAACTACTATATCATGTTTGTGTGCATTTAGATCTTTTGTTTATTTTGGTGTGCTCTCTGATTGTTAGTTGGCCCTAGGATTTGATTTTATATCTCGAGTCTTAATTCATTGTGGATCCAGACCAGCTTCCTTGCAGGTCTCGCCATTTGTTGAAGTTACCACCACATATTGAGTCTTTTCCTTCTAAAAAGCGTAAAGTTACTGAACGTGGTACACATATCTCCACCTACCAGACTTGTGATTATACTATTATGTGTACTGAGTTGAGTCTGAACGACATTGGGATTCCCTCGACTCCTATACCTATTGTAGTTAATGGGTTCCTTCAACTCCTTCAACCGCGACAGTTGTGGTGTCGAAGGTTCTTGTCCTTACTCCTATCCGACCCATGGTTGCTACTCAACCCACAGTAACGAACCCTTTCAGGTCTCTTTTTGGCACGCCTGGATACAATTCCCAGTCCATACCTTCGGTCTCTAACCCTTTCTCTTTTGGTATGCCAAATATGACATCACAACTTCCATCCTCCTTTCCAGCAACTAATGCAAATCCTAGTTTTGGACCTGGGGGCATGGCCCCTCTGCAAACTCCTCTCTCGTTTGGTGGAAGTCAAATTCCCCAAATGAATCCTACGGTTGGGGGTCAATCTCCTTTTTCTTCTGGGTCTAATGCTAGTCTCAATGCTCCTAGATGGAGTACTCAATTGGGCGAACAAGCCACCTATTATATTCTATCCTTTCCCCCTTCCTCCACCACGTCGATTGCGACGAACACATATGTTATGATGAATCCACCTCTATCCTCTGGATTTCCACCCGAAGGGAGTCAATTTCATGCTATGGGAAGACCCCAGCCTAGACCCGCTCCAACTGGGGGCAATGTTTATAACCCTCATTATGTTGTCCCTACATGTATGGTGCCCATACAACCTCTTATGAATTAGTTTGGAGGAGGATATTACTCTACCAGATAGGGCCATGGTGTATACCAGAACCCTGGATGGTCTACAATCCCTCAACACCAATCTTTCTCCGGAGCATGGGCTCAAATGTCGCAACCCCGATTCCCTTTTCTGGCCACACTTAATCTGCTAGATTTGTCTAGATTAATGAATGACCCAGTTGGTCATGATCCGTCATGGCCCCCTGTCCCCACCAAGCTTCCTTCAGACATTCTGAAATTAGAGGGAAAGATTGGTGAGGATTTGAGTGATCATGTTACTACTTTTCATCTTTGGTGCTCTTGTAATTCTCTTAATGATGATTCTATTCGTTTGAGACTGTTTCAATGCACCCTCACGGGGATTGAAACAAAATGGTACATTGAGCTACCAAGGGGAACATACAAAAATTTTAATCAGATGGTTTTGGTCTTTCTCAACCACTTCCAGTTGTCAATTCGTTACGATGCTGACATAGAATTTCTGTTGGCCCTCTGCCAGGATAAAGCCATGCATATCTCAGACCATATCCAAGAGTGATGTAGACGAAAGAGGTTGATTAAAACATACATTCCTCCATAGTTCCTATTGGAGTGGTTCCTTAAGTCCTTATTTCCTTATATTTTGAAGAATGTCTCTACATCCGGGGTAACATTTGAGGAAGAAGCTATTTTCAAAGCCCAACAATTGGACCTCATATATGCTCAATTTGGGATGTTATATGAAATTCTTCATGACGCATCGCGATCGAATTATGACCTTAGACAAAAGCTTGGGCCTCATGTTGATGGCATCATAGGCTCTGCAAATGCCAAGTCTACAGACTTGGTGACGAACCAGTTGAAGGACTTGTCTCTAAGACAGTCTGTAGCAAGACAAGCTTCGTCTTCATTCTCCACTCCCACTTAATCGGTGGATGTACATTCTGTGCAGTCATCGACCAACCCAAATGGTAACCAACAACTAGGCGGGAATATAAATAAAGGATGAGATAATAATCATAAGGGTGGGAGAAACAATAACAAAGACAAGGACAACACTAGCAATGATAGATCGAATAATAATGTTGGTGAGGGCAAAAAAGAAAAATGGAAGGTGAAGTTTCCTTGTAAACTTTGTAAAGATGATCACCTTACCCACCTATGCCCCAAAATTGAGCAAGCCTCGAGGCTCTTATCTCAACCACCTGTTGTGCTGACCAATCTATTTCCGCATAATCAACACATGGCTTCGAGCTCCTCCAACACTAGAAATGCATCGAGTGGGAATCAAAACCCCCTGGCGCACGAAGGTGACCGTCTATGTGTTAATATGGTCAAGTCTTAGATTGACGTAGCCACTCAATCTCGTGATTATGGTTCTTCACGGATTGTTCCATGCCCAGAATCTCCCCCTCCTTCGGAAACACCTTTTCATATCGAAAAGCTAGAGCTTCCGCCTCGTATCCTGAAAGGAGTACTGAAACACTCTGCCCACAATCTTAATGCCAAAGCTTCCCAAAACTATTCGATTGTCGAATATCTGGGTCAAACCCCTTATGTAATGTTAGCTTTGGAGGTGCTCTAGACATGTCCTTCACAGAGGAATGCCTTGTTATATGCTTTAGGAGCTCTAGACCTGTGTGTCTTGAAGGTTAATAAGTTTTACATCACGGATGTTAAGCCTCGCTTTCCTTACCATGTGGCCTTTCAAATCCATGTGGAGTACACAAAATATACCATCAAACACATTGTAATTGATGAAGGTGTTGCAACGTGCGTGATGTCCCTAATCTATTGGAAAGACATTGGCTCTCCGAGTCTCTCTCAATCTATGACCATGTTGACCGCTTTTGATGGTCGTTCAATTCGACCCCACAAAATTCTTCCTGCTTTTCCGGTCCAGTTAGGTGGAAAGATGTCGAGGCAGTTGATGCGCCCCTTGACTATAATTTATTACTAGAGCGTAATTGGACTTATGCCATGACCGCAATCGTGTCATATGTTTTCCGCACTTTATGTTTTCCTCACGAAAGGAAAATAGTGACGATTGATGAGTTGTCCTTTGCACATGCTAGTTCTAATGCATCAATTGGACCTTTGATCCCTGTGATCGACAATTCTCATCCGACAACTGAGGATATTGGTTTTAGAATGTATTCCTCTCATGGGTACCTTTGATTTCACGACACCAATTCATCACATTTATGCCATTTCCAGTGGATCTTCATCGTCAATGAGGTTTGTTCTTTTTCGTACTTCGTATTTCAATGATCCTTGGACCCTACCTCCCTGACTATGTCTTGTGAAGGTCAGTCACACAATGGGATGGCATTGCCACTGTCAGCGGCAGAGGTTGTGTATCAAGTTGTTCTTAACACTATTGTTTACCCGAATCATGTCTCCTTGCAGATGGACGAGGATGATCCTGTTCTAGAGCCCGTATGGGCCACCCAATCGTCTTGTTCACATGATTGCCTCGATGATACTTTACCTTTGGATGAAGCCATATTAGAGGCCATGAATGGTCCCGATAGGCCATGGGACAATATACAACATCGTTCTTACTTCCTCCCATAACTTGTTGGGATCGAACATGACGACTTTAGATCTACCTTGAGTGAGATGGTCAGTCATGTTGCGATTCCTCTAGATATGCATGGTGTTTATGCCGAAGGAAGCATGGCAAATATATCTCCTACCATCATGATCGACATATCTCAAATTCTTGGCAAAATTGAAAACATATATATCGGTGCAGATTGTTCGCCTGAAGAAATTCAGATCTACACCAATCTCTTCAAAGAATTTCGTGACGTGTTCGCTTGGTCGTATGAAGAGATGCGAAAGATCGACCCTAGCATTGTCGAACATGAAATCAAGACTTATCCGGATGCTAGACCTGTTCGGCAACACCTTAAAGTTATTAATCCTAGGAAGGCCCCTGCTATTAAGGTAGAGGTAGAGAAACTACTTAACGTTGGTTTCATCTACTCAGTTCTCTTGACCGAATGGGTATCCAACTCCGTTCCCGTGAATAAGAAACAAGGAACCATCCACGTATGTATAAATTTTCGAGACCTAAACAAGGCTTGTCCTAAAGACAACTTCCTGACTCCTTTCATCGATCAAATTCTTGATGAGTGTGCAGGAAGCAAAGTCTTTTCTTTTATGGAAGGATTTTCAGGATATAATCAAATTCAAATCAAACCCGAGGATCGACACAAGACGACATTTATTTGTCCTTGGGGTACTTTGCATATTGAAAAATGCCTTTGGGCCTCAAAAATGCCGGAGCAACCTTCCAAAACGCTATGACCTTTGATTTTTTCACAATCTCAAACATATTGTCGAAGCTTATCTCGATGATCTCGCTGCTCACTCTCGCAAGAGATTAGATCATTCCACTGACCTTCGACTAGTATTTGAGAGATGTTGTTATTATTGCATCCGTTTGAACACTCAGAAGTGCATCTTTTGCATTAAGTCTGGTCGTCTTTTAGGATTCTTAGTCTTTGAGCATGGGATCATGGTGGATACTATGAAGGTTAAGGCAATACTTCAATTGCCTCCCCTGTGTAACATTCGACAACTTCAGGGTTTACAGGGGAAGGCTAACTTCTTGCGTCGGTTCATAGTGAACTATGCCAATTTAACTAAGGGTTTCATGCATATTTTGAAGAAGGAAACTCCGTTTATATGAGATGAGCGAGCCTAAGAATCCTTCGATGCTCTTAAGAAAGACTTAGTATCGATGCCTTTGTTGAAGCCTCCAGAATACAGTAGAGACTATTTGCATTATATCGTCACGTCTGAAGGGATGGTTGGTATGGTTCTGGTTCAGAAGGACGATGAGCTCCATGAACACATTATCTACTATCTTAGTCGAAACTTAGTCGGTCTTGAACTTAAATACTCTCATGTTGAGAAACTAGCCTTGACTGTCGTACATGCGGTTCAAAGATTACAACATTATATGTTGCTTTGAAAAACTACCACAGTTGTTGATATCAATCAATTTCAATACGTCCTTACCAAGCGTATCATAGGGGGAAAATACAATAAGTGGATTGTTATTTTGCAAGACTTTAATTTTGATTTTGCTTCGACGAAGTCTAAGAAATCTCTAGTTTTTGCTGAGTTGATATCAAACTTCCCTTGATTGGATGAGGACGTCATTCATAATGATTCGTCTGCGGATGAACTTATTTTCCTTATCTCATCTTTGGACCCTTGGTATGGAGACATTTTGATTTATCTTCAAACCTTGAAGTTACCCCAACATCTGTCCGGAGAAGATCGACGACGTACACGACATCAAGCTAAAAACTACCTTATCGTTGGCGACACTTTGTATCGTCGAGGAGTAGATAATATTTTGCGTCGTTGCTTGGCCCATGAGGAAGTTGAGTCGGTTCTCAATGACTGTCATAGTGGGGCTTGTGGTGGTCATCTATCTGGGCTTGCGACAACCCAAAATTTTTTGCGAGCCGGTTATTTTTGGTCATCAATTTTTAAAGATTGTGTTGAAGCGGTCAAGAAGTGTCACCCTTGCCAGGTGTTCGACCAGAAAATGCGCTCGCATCCAGCCCCTCTTCACCCAGTCATCACCGTCGGTCCCTTCACCAAGTGGTGGGTGGATTTTATGGACTGTAACCTAACTTCGGATGGGGGGCATCAACATATTTAAATATCAACCATATATATATAACAATTGAAAGTAAAAAAATCCTTATGGTTGAGAGAGATGTGCAATTCCTTTTGTGCTCAATATGGAGTTGACAAGTGGTATATATATATATATATATTGATGCCTCTAGGTGCATGATAGATCAAGAGTTAAGATGGATCTACACTTGTAAAGAACCAGTGTAGATCCATCTTAACTCCGGATTTATCATGCACCTAGAGGCATTAATTCTTCCGAGATGCAAACATTTCTTCTTTTGTACTCTAAAAAAGGTTTGCATCTCAAGGGATTTGATGCCTCTCGACGCATGATAGATTCTGAGTTAAGATGGATTTACGTTGATAAATAAGAAAATAATTTTTTTTTTTTCGAAGAACTAACCACTTTTTAAGTTCATATTGATTGGTGATAAGTGTAATAGCAACTTTCCATTGTAAATTTGATTATGACTAAGACCCATATCTTTTTATGATTAGTCTTCTTATGATTGGGCCACCACCTACATCACACTCAAACAAACTCAAAAATATATTGATGAAACCATAAACAAATTTGTATTGTTAGAAGGGTTATGTTGTATTTTTCTTTTTTTTCTCTTTTGTATTTTGCAAGTTTGTACATCCATACTTACTTAATTGCTTTGCTTATGGAACATACCATGTCTAAGTGTTTCCACGGAGAAACTAGCTGCTCTCTATATATTGAAGGTGGGAATAGCAACAACTATGACTTCGATGGATCATTGCAGGTATCTAGGCTAATAACTCATGTGAAATCTCTATTCCGCTTACTTAAAAAGATACTAGAGGTTTTATGGATAGGTTGGAGGATGTAGAAACATGCACATTGGATTTGATAGGGTTTATTTGATTTCATTGTAGTGGAAGCATGAGTTTATATCATTTAGAGGTTTTATGGATAGGTTGGAGGATGTAGAAACATGCACATTGGATTTGATAGGTTTTATTTGATTTCATTGTAGTGGAAGCATGAGTTGTATATCATTTATAATCAACATTTTATTTTCTCTCTCCACCAACAATTACTTTTTCACTAGTATTTTTTCTCTCCACCAACAACTACCAACAATTACTTTTTCACTAGTATTTTCTTTCTCCACCAACAACTACTTTTGTAGTGTGAGATCTCTATAATTTGAGCCCAATGACTTGCCTCTAGGTGGGTAAGAGAGACCTAAATTGGAGTAATTTCTCCATCCATGCAAGATCATTCATTATAGACTCTACGAGTAAGCATCCAAAGTCTTAGAGGAGCTCATGTAAGTGTCTCGAGACTCTACGAGTAAGCATCCAAAGTCTTAGAGGAGCTCATGTAAGTGTCTCGAGAAGTATCAACTAGATGTTTGAACATGGTTGTTATAGAAATTCCTAGTGGGGGTTTCTAATAACAAACATCCTTGAGGATACCAAAGATGGCATGGATATAAGCAAGTCGACGGAGGACTCGGTGGAACCAGGGACATCAGAGAAGTACTGGGAAATGAAATCGGGTGAAGAGGGGTAGAGAACGCAGGTGGCGAATGAATGGGAAAACGCAATAGGGAGAATGCAAGTGGTGAATGAATGGGAAAACGCAATAGGCAGCTGGCGAAAGCCTCTCGGATAGCTGGTAGAAGTCACTGGCCACTTAATATATTTATATCAAGGCGCTCAGAGGAGTGGGAAATTAAGCATATAATGGCGGGGCTCCATATTTATATCAAGGCGCTCAGAGGAGTGGGAAATTAAGCATATAATGGCGGGGCTCTTGACTCTCTGCTTGCATAGTTGGGGCCAAAGATAGCGAGAAAGGGAATTGGAAACAAACTGAAACCTTTCATGCGCGAGGGCGAGGCGGGTTAAGATCCAATCACGGAGGTTACTTCACCTACGTAATTACAGTTCGCTTTCGTTCATTCCTCTCCAGAGGCATATTTAAGAAACATTTTGCTAAATAAAAATAATAGATGAGCTTTATGTTTCAATTACCCAGGTAGTTGTAATTAGTTGTTTATGCATGATGAAAACAAGGTTTTAGATGAGAAAAACCTAGTCCCAGCTAAACGCTTACAAACAATGTACTCATAGATCTGAGCGATTTTCTGTGCAAGGATAGGTTTGAATTTGAAAATTCAGAGCAACGCTTGCGGGTCGCGGGTTTAAAAAATTCAGGTTAAATTAATTTGAAGATTCAAAGGCTTAAGGCTCAAGGGTTTGAAGAGTTTAGAGGGTTAAAGTCGAGGATTCAAAATCCAGAGGTTTCAAGGCTGATGGGTTTGAAGAGTTCGGAGGGTCAAATTTAAATTTGAGGGTTCGACGGTTTAAAGGTTTGGGGGTTTGAAGAGTAAAGTTGAGGGTTCGGAGGTTTAAAGGTTTGGGGATTTGAAGAGTAAAGTTGAGGGTTCGGAGGTTTGGATTTGAAGTTTCACAGCTTTAAAGGCTCAGGGTAAGTTTTTGAAAGAGTTTGACGTGCCTGGCTATCGTGAAACAATCAGGAAGATAAACGGGATTTTGCAGGGAACTGATTCTTCAGTAACTGTTTTCCGGCTCTCTGTACATTCCCAGGTTTAAAGCGCGTTCTCACTTTTTGCATATCCTAATAGCCCAAACAACTAACCACAGTGCACCTATAACAACACAATGCCCTGAACAAAAATAACGAAAGCTAAAGCAAGCGCGACCTATGCAGGATCCATGCTTTTGACCTTCCAAGACCCGTATTTTGTATTTAGAGATGCACTTTTGCGCGGGTTGTATCGGTCTCAGTCTCGTACTGGTAAACCCAAGCAACAGGTTAGTTATTTATGGGCGGACTGGGTCTATGGGTGACTGTGGATGCAGTTGGACGGGTTGAATGCAGTGCAAGGATATATCATATCAGTTCACTCAAATTATTTTCTCCTGCTTTATGAAGAGCACTTACAGGGATATTTTTTCATTTGGTTTATCTTCTTTAGGATTAGGCTTTGCTCACATGGTACAAGCAAAGAAGGAGAATCATACTTACGAATGAAAGCGAAGGAGCATTCAAGTGGGATGTATTCTGGCCTTCATAATCGATCCTCAGAGGTGGTGAAGTTTGATACAACAAAGAATAGGTCCCTAGCAGCTGAAGATGAATATCAGATTAACTTTTGGGACATGGATAATATCAATATCTCATATCAGTTCACTCAAATTATTTTTTCCTGCTTTATCAAGAGCACTTACAGGGATATTTTTTCATTTGGTTTATCTTCTTTAGGGTTAGGCTTTTCTCACAATGTACAAGGAAAGAAGGAGAATCATACTTAATTGAGTGGAATGAAAGTGACGGAGCATTCAAGTGGGATGTATTCTGGCCTTCATAATCGGTCCTCGGAGGTGGTGGGGTTTGATACGACAAAGAGAATAGGTTCCTAGCAACTGAAGATGAATATCAGATTAAGTTTTGGGACATGGATAATATCAATATCTTCTCAACCACTTTTGCGGATGGTTACTTACTGGTAAAATGATACTTTCTCTAGAAGCTAATTCTTAAACAATTTAAATCTGGATATGTGATGGAGTTTACGTTAGTTGAAACCGAAAATGTTTCAATGTTTTCTGATTATGATTGTATATTATACTGATCAAATCTTCTCACACTTTGCAGGGTAGACCCTGTCTCTGATTCAATAAAGAAGGTTTTTTGCAGGCTTTTACATCAAGGGACAATGGGATCAAGATCTTAGCTATTCTGCAGACACTGTCTCTGATTCAATAAAGAAGGTTCTTTGCAGGCTTTTACATCAAGGAACAATGGGATCAAGATCTTAGCTATTCTCCATTCTATGCTAGAGAATAGAGGGGTGCCATCAGATTCCGCGGTAACAAAGGTAGTATAATGCCGAATTGCACAAACCCTGTGCATATGAATCAATATCATAGGCAAAACTTAAGTGTGCAATCTCTAAACTGCAGGCTTAACTTCTAAATCCCATTTCTGCTGCAAATGCAGCTAGCCCTGTTACTGGTGCACCAGAAAATTCAGAAAGAAATCTGTTAGAAGTATTAATGGTGAGCTATTTCACTGGAAGACTTACTATGTTTGGGCCTTTTTCAATATTTTTATATTATTTAGTTGAAATGTTATCCGGTAATATTGTTCTTGTTAATCAAGTGTTCTAAATGAAAGGGCTTTGAATTACTACTTATTTTGATCGAATATATAAGTAATTGTAATGTTCAAAACACAACTACAGAATTGTGTTGATAGCAATCGGATGGCGGATGTCAAACAAAGGCTTACAGAGTGAGGGTGCAGACAAGAACAAGAACTGGAAGTTTGTTGAGGTGAGGTGACAGATCCAGTATAGTGTAGGTCTATCAGATTGTTAGATCCATTGTCCACCTCACAGGCAAGCTCTCTCTTATATATACTAGATTGAATGTTAAATACTTAATCTTTTTGCATGCTTTTTCAGACAACTGTGATTTCATAAAAAAATCTAATTTATTTATAAAACTATATACATTTTTCTTATTAGATGGAATAAGCTCATAATTCTGAGTAGTTTATTACAAGAACCGAACCGGTAAAACCAGCTGGTCCAACAGGTTCTGAGCCCCCACCGGTCCGAACCGCCCCATCAAACCGCCCTTGACCGGTTCCGTACATAACCGGTTTTTTGCCTGAACCGACCGCCCCATCAAACCGCCCTTGACCGGTTCCGTACATAACCGGTTTTTTGCCTGAACCGGCCAGTTACGTACCGGTTCCGTGAAGATGACCCGCGGCCGGAAAAGGTAGGGGAATTTAGATTTTTTTAAAAATTTAGGGTTGGGATTCACATTTTTTAAAAAAATTTAGGGTTTTTTTTTTAAAACTTTGCAAATTGGTTTTTTTTTTTTTAAACTTTGCAAATT
>JASDQU010012738.1:0-53366 GCA_032191745.1 Picea mariana | reverse complement strand
AATTGTTAAAATAGATATGGAAAGAACTAAAATCTGAATGTTCATCAAACAAAATTAATATTATAATAAGAATGATTTAAATAAATAAAATCAATATCTAAGAATAATTATTTAATTTGACGTTACAGTTTACTGAGATGTTATATATATATATATAGCTAGCTGTATTGATTCCATACACACCATGGCATGTCTAAAAGCGATTGATTTAGATGTGCCATGTAAGATTAAGAATTAAGGGTCATAAGTTCAAGGTATTATGGGGTTTCGGTGTTATAAGGTTTTGGCTTTAAAAGAGATTCGGATCTATAATGTTAATGAATTAATAGTTATATTGATGTTAGTTGTTAAGGGTTATGGGGGTTAGGGTTTATAAGTTAAAGGAGTTATAAAGTCTAACAATCTTATAAACGTTGTGTTAAAAGTTATAGTGCTTAGGTGTTTGGAGTTACAAGGGTTGGGGTTTATATGGTGTTTGGAGTTATAAGGGTTGGGGTTTATATGGGATATGGTTTTGAGGTAGAGGATGATTATATGGGTTATAATGATAAGGTTTGATAAGTTTACAAGGTAGCGAATATAAAGGTTTGAGTTTTAGTGGTTAAGGGTTATTGGTGTTATATGAATTAGGGGTTATTGAGATTAAGGTTTATAAATTTTATGTGTTAAAACTTATAGTGCTTAGGTGTTTGGGTTTATAAGGGTTGAGGTTTATATGGGATATGGGTTTGAGGTAGAAGATGATTATATGAGTTATAATGACATGGTTTGATAAGTTTACAAGGTAGTGAATATAAAGGTTTGAGTTTTTAGTGGTTAAGGGTTATTGGTGTTATCTGAATTAGGGGTTATTGAGATTAAGGTTTGTAGCAGTGAGGGTTAAGGATTGTAAGGGTAATAAGGGTTAGGGGTTATTGAGATTATGGTTTATAGACTATAAGACTTAGTGGTTATAAGGGGTACATACTATGGGTTATAGAGATTAAGGGTGATAAGGGGTACGTAGTATAGTATGGCTTATAAAGATTAAGGGTTATAAGGGTTAGTTTCTAGGTACATAGTATAGTATGGGTTATAAAGATTAAGGGTTATAAGGGTTCGTTTCTAGGTTTTATACAATTTAATGGTTTGGTATGAAGGGTGGTGGATTATAATGGTCGTATTGTGTTAAGGGTTATAGGAAGAGTTCGTTGTTAAGATCTATACAGGTGTTAGGTTAGAATCCTTAGGAGTCATATGGGTTGGGTGTTATACAAGTTATAAGGGTTAGGGTTTTGATAATGGTTTATGGAGACTAGGTTGTAAGGGATATAGAAATTAAGAATTACAATAGTTATATAGTTTATATGTTATAAGAGTTGATGGTTATATAAGAGTTTAGTTGTTAAGACCTATACATGTGTTATAGGGTATGATTTATAATGTTTAATGGCGAGAGGTAAAAGAGGTTAGGGTCATAAGTTGCTATGACAATTGTAATGTAGGTTACAAGGATTATATGGTTATGGACTATCGATTATAAGGGTTAAGGGGAAGAGGGGCTATGGATTAGGTATTATGTTGGTTAGTGGATGCATGGTATAAGGGTTGGAGGTTAAGGGTGATTACATAGGTTATAGTGGTAATGTAATATAAGGTTAGGGGGAAGGGTATATACAGAATAAGGAGTTTAGGGGTTAAGGGATATGGGGAATAAAGGTTCGATATATGATAGGGTTAAGGGTTATAGGATATATAGAATAAGTTTTCTATAATCTTTAGAAGTGAAGTATCATATGTTAAAGGTGTTATATGAATTAGGGGTTATAGGTATTAGGAAGTAAGTGGCATATTAACAAGGGTTATATGGTTAAGGGAATTAAGGGTCATATCAATTGGATGTTATAGGGATTAAATTTTTATAGGGGTAATGGTTTACAAACGTATTCACATTAAGGTTATATTGGTTTGGGTTTATTAAGGTTAGTGGTTAGGGTTTACAAAGGTTAGTGGTTTGATTGTCTATGGGTTTCTAGTTATAATGATTAGGGTTTTTTTATGTGTTAACTATTGGATGTTTACGATTATATGGATAGGTGTAAGGGCTTATAAATGTATTGAAGTAGGGGTTAGGGGTTATGGGTCAGGTGTGATAGTGGTTATATATCTTGGGTAATATAAGGGTTATATAGGTTGGATGTTATATTAATTATGGGTGAGTTATAAATGTTAGGTGTTTGGTGTTATAAGAGTTATATGGTTAAGGGTAATAGAAATCATAACGATTAGGAGTTACAAGGTTGTAAGAGTTAGGTAATAAGGGTTGCATGGATTATTGGGGTTCAAGTTATAGGGATAAATGGGTTTGTGGTTAGGTATCATAGGGGTTACCCATTCAATGGGTATGGGTTATATTGGTGAAAGGTTATAGGGGGTATGAGTTAGTGGCTAGGAATTATGGGTTATATTTGTTAAGGATTAAAGGCTATAAGGGCTCATATCATATGGTTAATATGAGCTACATGTTATGACTTATGGGTGTTAAGGATTTGGTGTTAGATGTTAGAGATTATAGGGGATAATTGATAATGGTTATAGAGGTTAAATTTTGTATGGGTTATATAGTTTTATAGGTTATATGCTTATATGGATAGGGTGCAAGGGCCTATAAATATTTAGAATTAGGGGTTGGAGGTTATGGGTTAGGTGTGATAGTGGTTATAGATCTTGGGTAATATAAAGGTTATACACGTTGGATGCTATATTAATTATGGGTGAGTTATAAATGTTAGGTGTTTGGTGTTATAAGAGTTATATGGTTAAGGGTAATATAAATTATAATGATTAGGAGTTATAAGGGTTGTAAGAGTTGGGCAATAAGGTTTACATGGATTATCAGTGTTTGAGTTACAGGGATTAAGGTCTATATGTGTTTTTGATTAGGTATCACAGGGGTTACCCATTTTATGGGTATGGGTTATACTAGTGAAAGGTTATAGGGGGTGGGAGTTAATGGTTAGGAATTAGGGGTTATATGGGTCAAGGATTAAAGACTATAAGGGCTAAGATTGTATGGTTAATATAAGTTACATGTTATGACTTATGTGTTGGAATACCGAGGAGGGGGGGTGAATCAATATGAACACTTTATACCACTTTTAACAACAATATATATTCTTTCACTTTATCAACAATGTTCAACAGTTTATCATCAATGTATCATCTATGATTGCATTCAATATATATATCATAAGCATGTAATCATAAGCAACATCACATCAAGAACATAGTACACCAGTATTTACGTGGAAACCCAAATGGGAGAAAATCATAGAATGCTTTCTTATANTATATATCAATAATTCATTCATAGGAAGCACCAACTTCCCAATTCTCCAGCTGCAACTGGAAGGAGGCTACAACCCCCTATTAACAGGCTCCAACTTGAAGGAAGCTACAACTCCTTGAATTATCTGGCTCCAACCAGAAGGAGGCTACAACCCCCTGGGTTCTCCAGCTCCAATCGGAAGGTGGCTACAACCACCTAGTTCTCAGGCTCCAACTTGAAGGAAGCTCCAACTCCCTGATTCTTCGGCACCAACCGGAAGGAGGCTACAACCCCCTTTCCTTGCCCCGTCTTGCCGCCCTGAAATATAAGTGTAGACCAACTGTCACAAACTCTGCCATTGTCATTGCCACAAACTTTGTCACTGTCACTGTCATTGTCACTATCATTGTCATTGTCACTGCCATTGCCACTATCACTATCACTGTCACTGTCACATCAACTTGTCCAACCAATCATTGTTTCATCCATGAAACCAGATCCACTCTCATCCACATGCACCTCATGCCAAGATCACCAAGTGCATATCTCAAACCATATGCTCAACATCACCAACACATGCCTCTACTAAGCATGCACCAAGATCACCACATACCATCACAAGATATGTGTCTCAACCAAGTACCAACCTATACCATGCATCAACTAGCATCAACTTGTACATGTACCATGAACAAGTGCATCAACCATGTATCAACTTGTACATGTACCATGAACAAGTGCATCAACCATGTACCAAACCTATATCACCGCTTGTACCACAACAAGTGCATCAACTATGCACCAACATTTGTATCATCAACACCTGTACCATACCATGTACATCAACCATTAACACCTGTACCATACCATGTGCCAACCATGCACATCAACCATCAACACTATACCATACCAGGTGCCAACCATGCACATCAATCATACCAATATCACCAAGATATGCCTCAAGCACTATGCCAACATCAAGTGTCCAACATGCACCTCAATCATGTGCCAAACCAAGAACCAAGCTATGCCTCAACAAGTATTATACCAACAACATCATCAACCATACAACTTGCCAACCATGTACCTCAAACAAGTGTCATATCACTCATAATATGTCTCAACCAACTACTATAAACCATGTGCCAATGTATCCAAGATATGTACCGACAATGTATCTCAACAAGTAGACCTCAATCAACCTGCATCATACATCCAATGATGTGCCTCAAGTATATACCAAGGCCCCCAACCACATGCCTCAAGCATTCTCCTCAACATCACTAAGATACAACCTCATAACACAATATACCAAGCCCCAAATATGCACCATAACATGTAACTAAACCATAAACCAAACCAACCAGTAATGCCTCTAATCAATGTACCATCATATTACCAAGTTGCACCAAATCACTTGCTATCATCACCGTGCATAGGAATATACTTGTTCCTTTTTTTCCTTAGATGTCTTCTTTATTGACTCTTTGGCTCAATCCATGGTCTCATAAATATGAATTGTAGTAGGTTTATCCCCATCCACCATTTGCTAGACAACAAGAAGAGGCTCAATGGTCTTGATGATCTCTTCTACTATAGTTTGAAAATCTATCTCATAAACAAAGTGAGATACCTCAATCCCTTCATGGTTGTGGCTCCAATTAGATGCACCCCATTGACCACTAATAAACATTTTCTTGAAGTTGTTTTTTTGGGAAATAAGAGATGGCAATGTAAGAAACTCAAGAAACTTCATTTTCTCAAATATGTCAATATCTCAATAATGTTGTACTCCAACCAAGGAGTGCATGTAGAATTGGTGCTATGGTGAAATCTATGGTTGATCACGGTGACAATGGATTGTTGGAGCTTTTGGAATGGAAGCTTGTCCTAGCCTATTTCCAAATGAAAACTAAGAAAGAATTAGAACAAATAGCATCAAGAGTTGAAACTTTGGGAATAAACGATGCATTGCTTTTAAATAACCTATCTCTTACAAAGAACATTGTAATTGAAGATACTCTTGCACGATATGCAAGAGAGAAGGTTACAATGGTATCTTTATAACTAAAATTATTATGCAACTGTATAATGCATAGGCATCCCCTTTTGAACTTTGGGAGATCTGTTTGGAAATTCTACACTTCTCAAACTGTGTCGAAGATGATGATAGTGGTATTACGTGGGAGACATGGGCTAGATTACTTAATCAATCTTCACTAAAGGTGGTCTAGCAAAAGGTTTTTTAATGCTAAGGAGTGTTGGATCTAAGTTGTACCTAAGAGATGGGGTTAACTTGCCTTTTGATACAATTTGTCTTCATCTTGAAAAAGTAGTGTTGGAGAGGTCGACTTTAGGAATTGAACCTGTTGGAGATGAAGGAAGTTGCAAGGGCACTACTTGCTATATGTAAAGGTGCAATAGAGTCTGTTCGTCATGCATATGATGGGTTATTATCTAGTGGGGCCATCTTGCCATCTCCAACACTTTGTTTGTGACTTTTTCAATCAATATTAACAACCCTTCGTGAGTGGACACTCTTAGCCTTTGCACAAAGGATGGGCAAAAATGCTAGCTTTGCTTCTCTTATTCTAGGAAGGTTGTTAATCTCTGAGCAAACTACTTCCATTAATGGAGGGACAAAAGACTTCAAGCTAGGCATGGAGTTTACTTTGTTTCATAGTATGTTTTGAATTCTTGTTTGCCTCCGATATGGGATTTGGTTGGTTCCCACTTCATGATTTGATTTAGGTTCAAAGGATTATTAGGCAATGGGCATAAGTGTGTGAGTATATTATACTTTCGTGCAACCAACTATTTGGAGAAAAGGGACGGAGAGAGATTGCTGAGCATGGTTTAGATATGTTTCATTCACTCGTGGAAGAATGTTCATGCACTTGATGCTTTGACATTAGGAGCATTCGTAGAAAAGGATTCCTATGGTCTTTAGTATTGTGATTCTTTCACCTTATGGTTATTATGGCTAAGTGGATGCTTCAAGAATTTCAGATGCTAGTAAACAAGTCATGTATATATTTGATCGAGTTCATGCCTTGGAGAGTGAGATGTCGATGAAGATAAAACAATGGAGCTTCAACATCACTTTTCTCCCTTAATGGCTTTTCCTTTTGAAATTTTGATTCAATGTCAAATAATTAAATGTAAATTTTACTCAAGTTTGCAGGGATTGAGTGAGATGTTAATGACTAAGAAGGAGGAACCATTAAGATTTAAGAATCATAAAAATTGGGGATCCTTGTATCTCATGTGGCCTAGTTCTTAAAAGGATGGAGTTTGAAAGTGCAAATGAAGGAATCATAGCAATGTGGGGCCTACTAGTATCCAGCCACAATTTAGAGCCAAAAGAGGAAAATGACAAATCCTAAAACGTAAGCTTTATCAGAATATTTAGGTTGAATGAAGTCCCTTACAAAAAAAGACAAATTGTAAACAAAGACCCCACATTATGTAAAGTTATTTATTATAAGAGGAAAATGGACAACTTCTTGAAATAAAATTGAAATTGTCACATGGCAACAGGGTCAAGAAGAAACAATTATTAAAAAACTCTATAAATGTAACAATACCCAAAGAGGATGAGGCTTTTTCCTTCACAATTGTAAGACTATTCTTCCACGTGAATAAGAGGACCAAGTAAGCTAGATTATTGATTCCAAGATCTGTTTTCGAATTAATTTTTTTAATTCTTCTAGTTTCCTCAATGTCTACAGGTAGGCCTTTTGTGATGCGACTATTCTCTTTCATGTTGGATTGTTGTTCATTGATTATTTTATGCTAATTGTTAGGTATAAACCCTATAAATTGGTAAGTTATCTTTGTTTTCAGGTTCCTCTATGTCTAACCCTTTTAACATGAAATAGTCCCTCTTCTTATTGGACAAGTTGGTGTGATTTCTTGGTAATTGTAAGTTATCTTCGATTTCAAATGAAGCCCACCTCCCAAGGTTTGGTGTTGATTGTAGTTAGTTATTGATATATATTGGGTGTTAAATTATTACATGATGAAATTTGACATGGTTATTTATGTTGTGATCATATTTCAGTTATGCCTTGTCCTGCAAAATGACACCAAACGAGCAAAGCTTCATAACCTTGTCATATGCAACATGCATTGGGTGCACGCATGATCAAGTATCGAACTTTGATAATAATAATAATAATCTATTTTTAAGGTCACAGCCAAGCCAGACACCAAATTGGTGTATGAGACCTCCTCCGTCCAGCAATTTTATTGGTAAAGTCTACGGAGGTATACATACCCTACCCCCCTCTGGATTTGAACTTCTGACCTCTTAGGAGGAAACACATGTTCTTAGCCCACTCTGGGTGGCTTATAAGCCAAAGAACACTTGCTGTTGTCGAAGTGAACTATAACCAAGTGCCTAAAAATCAAAACGCTAATGTGTTACACCCAACACATTATGTGATTGGCGGTAGGGTTTTGAATTGAAAATGGTGCTCTAATCTCCACCGTCCACCCAAATCGAATGGTTCAGGTATGAAAGATTTTGTCAAGTGTTTTTTTTTTTTTCCTTTCGCCAACTTTCATTTGGTCAAGTCGAATTGGAGGAGAGGGCGCTCTTCATGGTTTTGCATGCAAACGATTGCCAAAACTCAACACTTCTCCTGATTCCTATGCTGATTGATGACTCGTATTAATATTTGGATTGATGAACAAGCATTGGGGATTGGAGAAAGACTTGGAAAGTGCAATGGCACCCTCTACAAGGAGCAGAAGCAAGAAAACTTCAAATACACATGCGTATCGAGCTGAGGTAGGCTTTATGGCATGAAGAACTCATACACTTTGCAATATGTTTGATGGGTAATGAGCTATTTGAGTTATGTTAGTGCAACAATGGTAAAAACCCTCTATTCCTACTCTCTAAATCTCATACACAGCAGTAGTATTTTCATGTATACATATGTTGCAATTGGAAGCCATAACAATGGTTGTAGATACTTGAAGCCCTCTATTCCTAACCTCCAAATCTCATACACAACAGTATTTTCATGCATATATATGTTGCAATTGGAAGCCATAGCAATGGCTGTTGCTACCTGTCGATTTACCTGCTCTATATTTCCCTCTCTATCCCACTCTATGCGTCCTGCAATGGTGTATGTGCACACCCCACAATGTACGTCATTACAATGTTTTTCATGAATGATCAAAAAATATAAATGATTTTATCAAGCGTTCTGTTGTATTGCAAGCCTTCTGATGTACCAAAGACGAGACATGCACTTTATTGCCAACTTTTTGATATACCAGAGACGAGACAACTTTCTGATGTACCAAAGACGAGACATGCACAAACACTCACTGATTTCTCACTCAGGCATGGAATTTGACGTTTTTCTTTTAAATTTTAGATGTATTTGACAGTTTATCCAAAGTCTAGCCCGTCAATAATTATAGAGATAGATTCACCAAAACCGTCAGTTTCACATTAAGATTTCCAGCAAGCCCATCATAATTTTTAATAGCTATCATCTTTAATAGGGGTCATACACATATTGTGTTTCCCTTTTAAGCTCACGAGGGCCGGTTTGTTACAACCATTTCAGGTATTTCATTTTAAAACCATAAAGAATTGAAATAATAACATGATTATCTTCCTCTAGGGTTCAAAGAACTGCTTGATGAAGGTTTAGATTATTCTGAAATTTTAAATTGGTCAGACTCACTTAAGCTCATATACTAGATGACCATTGTTTATTCGATGAACCTTTTATGTTGAACTAGCCACCTTTCTTCAATGATAGAAGCAAGTGCTTCGAATGACAGGTGACATCCTTTATTTTTTCAGGAAAATGCCTTAGAAATAGGACTTTGGGAATGGTGTCATTAACATTGGAGAAACAAAAATAATATTTTCCTTGACTTCTATGTAGGATTTGGTTATTGTTAATTGCATTGGAACATGCCACTTATATAGTTTAGAACATTGTCGAAGCGCTTGCTTATGTTTGGTGTTGGTGATATGACTTTGGTTCATGAAAGCTAGATCATATTCTCTTTCGTCTTTGGATGGAATTTATGAACATGTTGGATCAAGTGAAATCTTGTGTTAAGAAAATTGGGGAATGTTTTGGGAGGGTGCTTATATTTGATGCAAATTTCTCCACTTATAGGGCAAGCTCGAGGCTTTGCATTGAAGTTGATCTCACCGAATGCCTTCTTAAATATATAAAGTTGATGGATTGCAATACATTGTTTATTTAACGACTATTTTAACTAAACCTATTGAATGCCTACCATGCAAGACAAGGGTTGAACCATCAAGTCAAACATGGCCCACAGAAAACGACTACCAATCCCAACAATGATAATGATGTAGGTCCTTCTCAATCAATACCTATGGATATTCATAATGAATCCCCTTGTAGTAAACAATGAAAAACGATGCTTCCGACAATTATGATACCTCTAATCCAGATCCTCAGTGCTCTCGTGTAGATGGCAAGGATGGTTGGAAGATTTAGTAGAGTGGGAAAAGAAAAGGTTCTAACAATGTTAGGAGGAGCGCAAGCCATCCCATCAAATCATATCAAGGAGATGGGTAAGTGAAGAATGCATCCTAGAAAGATGGAGTTTTCGACCCTACTCCTTATAACCAGGGTGATTTCAAGGAGAGGTTGATTCATAATTCCTTTGAGGGATTGGATAGGAATGATCTCTCTTCAAGATTAATATTTCTATAGCTTCATGGAACATGTGGGGGATGATTCTTCCCTCCAAAAATATGTTGGTTAGAGAATTGGTGTTGGCCCAAAAATTGGATCTTCTTTGTCTCCAAGAGGTTAAAACCATTGGTTTTGATCTTTGTACTAACATTTCTTTTTGTTGGAATGATGTGATGGGTGAGTCATACTCCTTTGGACTGAGTTGAGATGACGTGTGAGGTCTCTTGTCGTGCTCCTTTGGACTGAGTTGAGATGACTTGAGATGGTCTCCTGTCGGACTCCTATGGATTTAGTTGAGTCGACTTGAGATGGCTCTCCAGATAGTACTCCTATGGACTTAGTTGAGTTGATTTGTTGAGAGTGACGTCCCTATGGCTGAGCACAGATGGACGTGTCCCCAGTGGCAGAGCACCAGAGGATGTGTCAGATCTCTTGCTATATTGTCTAAGAGTAAGATTATTGTGTAACCCAAATTTTGTATTGTAAAGGGTACAAGTCGGCCCCACCATGTAAAGATAATTAATATTATGTAAAGATTAATTATATTGTTGAGTTATAGAAGTCGACCCTATTGTGCCAATAGACACATCCATTTGATGTGCTAGGTCATGTATAAATAAGAGTTAGATCCCCATTGTGGATCACTCACTCACACTTGTTTCATTATCTCAATGCCTACTTGTAGGGATGAAGGGCGCACTTCTCTTAGGCACAATCTTTCTTGGTCATAGAGCACCTTCTTGTGTGCACTAGGGTTTGTGGTGAAAGGGTGATCTTCTCTTGACTCTATAGCAAATGTTTGCTGGGATTTTCCCTTGGTTGAGAAGAGTTTTCCCAGGATAACTTCTTGTGTTCTTGTGCATGGTTATTCTTCTTGTGATCTTGGTTACTACAACTATTGTATATTGTATTGCTGCATTGTTTATGGTTCAAGTTCATGCTAAATTGAAATAAACTACATGTGCTTGAGCTAAGCATTAAAAATTCAACATGCTTGTCCATCTTGGAATCGTACGTCAAAGCCCGTCTCAATTGTTGAGACTGAGAGCACACTCCTCTTGAGTTTTGGCACCCATATCACATTCGTGACTCTCAACACGCCTCCTGACTCCCCACTTGGAATGACATTGTTCCAGATCCCTTTATTGCATGCTTGGTCCCCATACCAAGTTCCACATGCATGTCTAAGTCTGACTTTGTGAAGCTCTCGAACAACTCCTGTGCTCCTGTCATATGACATGTAGCCCCACTATCTATTAGCCATGCACTAGTTGATATGGTGCCTAAGGAAGTCTGGGAAACAAGTAAGAACTTTGTTTGTTCAAACTTGTTGGCAAAATCATTCGCTTGAGCCTTTGCCGACGCAGATACCTTTGGTTGCGTCTCGTTTCCACCTTTCTTCTTGTTCGGACATTGACTTGCATGGTGCCTAAGGAAGTCTAGGAAACAAGTAAGAACTTTGTTTGTTCAAACTTGTTGGAAAAATCATTCGCTTGAGCCTTTGCCGACGTAGATACCTCTGGTTGTGTCTTGTTTCCACCCTTCTTCTTGTTCGGACATTGACTTGGATAGTGCCTGTTACCCTCTCAGGGGTAGCAACCTTTGGATACCCTTACAATGGTATCTTGTACTCGCCTGCATGAGATTTCAATCATCTCGGATCAGTTCCAGACTCAATCCTTTCCATTCTTGAATTTGCGACATGATGCCGGAAGACAAAAGATGAACCATGATGTGCTTGCTTCAGATGCTTAAATACAACTTGGTGATCTAGTCACTTCATCGATTCTCCATGTGTAATATTTGTTTAGCGATGATGATATAACCCCCTGGCATGTCATGAAGTTGTGGTTACCTTACGATGGTTGACTAGGATGTCATAACATATAGAGTTTTCTCTCTTGTGTCGTGTTACCATGGGAAACATGTTCTTGGTTAGAAGTATGCCCTCTTCTAAAATGATTCATACTACTAGTCGTTTGGATTGGGTAGTGCAATCCATATCCTATTCACACTAAGCATTTTCCATTTTCCAGTACCAGACATTTCCATCCACATTAAAAGAATAGCATCCCATCATGTATGGCTACTCAAAGGTTAAAAGGTAAGGTTCAAAAAAGAAAAAAAGAAAAAGCTTATGTCAGATAAAGCCATGAAAGCTAAAGAGGTGAAGAGCCATGCCAAGTAAAATATAAACTACTTCATTATGGTCCCCCCCCTTTCAAGTCCTAAGAGCAAAATGCCTTATCTTTTTATGGTCTTCTTACCCATGGTTTTTGTAAATGGTTTAGGGTTTCTTCTTACCCATGGTTTGTGTAAATGGTTTATGGTCTTCTTACCCATGGTTTTTGTAAATGGTTTAGGGTTTCTTCTTCACCTATAAAAGGGGAATCCCTCTCATTTGTATGGCATTGGATTTGGAGAATAAAGAACTCTTTGTTGCTCAAGCATGGTGGTGTGACGCTCTTACTTTGGGGTGAGAATCTTTTTATGCTTAATAATGGTAAGACCATAGTCATTTTTTAAAAATTGAGCAAAGATTGCTATAATTATGATTGAATAAGGTATGGCTTATAAGCTATGTTATTCCTCTTTATCTTTTATATTCTTGAAAAACTAATGTTCTAGACTTAATTTTTCCGCATATAAATTTTAATTGAAATGTTTTAGCAATCTCTGAAGAATTGATTCAAACTTTGTCATTTCCTCCCAATTTTTTTTTGTAAGGTCTATTGTGCCTTGGACTATCCTCATATTCGTTGTTTGATATAAGGATCTCCGAGAACCTTTAGAGAAATAGATTCTTTCACCAAGGTGAAGACCAATGAACTAGGGTTTTCTTAGACTTTAATTTTTTTCCAATCAAAGTTAAATTTCAATTTTTTTCCCTTTCAATAAAAAAAAGAAGATAATAAAATTTTAAAAAAATAAAAAAATAAAAAGGAAGCATTTCTTTTATTTCTTCTTTTCTTTTAATCCCCTTTCAGATCTAACCATGACTTATTCCTTCCTATTTGCAGCCTGCCTTCATTATTCCTTCCTATTTGCAGTAAGCCTCCAAATGAGACGTTTTGCTTCTTGATGAAGATCGTTGGGCTTCTAAAGGCCATGTGCCTTGCAATTAAGTGCTCTAGTGCATGCCATGTGTCTCTCTCTCCACATCACATCACCGTCAAACCATGAAACCCCATCAAAGTCCTAGCCTCCGCGTGACGTCTAGGGCATAGAAAGTGGCGTTTTAGGCCTCCAAATGCCAACGTTGAGGTGCAAGGGGTCACAATGTGATCATCTCATGGTGTCTAAGTGCCTCCAAAGGCAACATTCATCCTCCAAAGTGTCCAATGAGAGGGGGCGTATCATCCAACCTGTGGACTTCATGCCCCTATGAAGGTCCAAGCAACCTTGTGCCTCCATGAACAAGCTTTCACTTGGCAAGGCCTTGCAAAGACAAACAAGTACGCCCTCCAAGGGTCCACAAGTCACAAGTATCATGCCAAGTAAGCCATACTTAATAAAAGAACCCTCGAACATGTGCATCAAATCCCCCCTTTCAAAATAAACAAATGCTCAAAGACCTTATATGGCTTGCCAAATTTAAGTATGGGAGGGTTGTCATGGTGCCTTATTGGGTAGATGATTCCCCAAGTCAAGGAGTGTTTCCCAAGAAGACCCTCTCTAAGTCATGTAAAAGAGTATGAGGTGGATGGGGGTGTGAATTTTGGGCATGGGGTTTCTTGACATACAGGGGCTCTTATTGTCTCATTTATGGGTGCCTTTGTAGAATGTGTGTTGTATCCTCGTTTTCAATGCAACCCTTTTCCAAGCCATTTATTTTCCATTGATTGATTAAGGTTCGAACATTGGGCACTATACGCAAGGGAAAGTAAAGAGTACTGCAATGCCACTTGAAGCTAGGAACACATTGAGTGCCATGTCCAAGGAAAGTAAAAGACACCGCAAGTGCATTCCCTCAACAAATGGGACATTTATTTGTTGTGTTTCATTTTACAAGTCCTTGAATTTTGTGGAGAAGCATTTCATTGCTCTCAGGACCATTAGGGCGAGCATCTAGCGGATTAAATTTTGGCTTTTATCTTTTGTTAGCTACAAGCTTATAGGCCTTTAGCCGCTTCTTCCCATGAAATGAGGTACAAGCCCTTCTTGGGTCAATAAGTTCGTAAACCCAAAAGATGAGGAAACGAAGGGGAAGAAGTGTGGAAAGTGGCAAGTATGGATGGGAATTGTACAATGACTCTTCAAGGAGACCCCCTAGTAGCAACCCTATTCCCAAGGGTGACCCACTTACTAGGACAATATGTCAACCACCAAGGTGAAATGAGGAAAAAGGCATAATTTCCAAGCAAACATTTTCAAAATCAAGAAAGGACCCTTTGCAACATGCTCAAATGCTTCATTTATTAAAATGACACTTACCATGAGACCGAACTTGTTACCTCATGAAGCAAGACCTGTCGTCCTCTGTGAATCAAGCTGGTGTGGTGGATGGTACTGCTGCTACCCAATGGTGATGTGCAGTAAGAAGGGTGGCTTTGTTCTCTGATCCAGCTCTCGACACTCCATGTATGCAACCTACGAGCCTCGAGACATCATCTCCTTAGTTACCCCTAGGCATTGGGGGGTAACAAGCACTTTACACTTAAATCATACTATCCTTGGCAAGACCCTTAGTGATCTAGGCAAGAGACGTGCACCCGACGTCTATAAATAATGGTTGGGAGTTGTCGTTGAGCATTTAAAACTGCAGTTTGGGATCAATACATGTAGGGATACTTGAGAATTCAAAGGGTTTCCTAGAGATTATATCTCGCCCTGTTGGAAGTCCTTGTAACCCATGTGAGTACCCACTTGAGTAGTATTGCATTAGACAACACCTGAACTCGAAGTTTCACTTCCACGTACCATCGCGTATATCAGAAGTCCCCTAGGCATCTCGAAACAAACCATTTCACTGCAGGGATGTTACAGTGCATCAAACACAGTATTCAGGAAGATTACCCTCTCGTATCGTGGGCATTCGAGCCTACAAGTATATTTGAGGGCTGTAGCATAAGGCACTCCTTTGACTCAAAGCCCTCTTCTTTCTTTTTTTGGGTCTTGCCAAGGATACTTTTGGTTTCATGGACACTAAAAACCTGAATGATGAACACTTAAACAACATCCATCATTTGTAAGTCATTCAAGTAGAAATCTTTGATTAATTTCATCTTGCATAATCTAAATCCTAGCCTCTTCTCTCACTTGTGCTAAACGATAGGCTTGGGTTCTAGTGTAGGGAATCCCTCCTTAGGTAGGAAACCATCATCCAAACCTAGAAGTGTCGGGTAAGGTTGTTGAGGTGACAATGGGTAGCTTGCTTGTTGTGTCCCTGGGTTTTCCCCTTGGAGAGGTTGGGACTTTTTCTCTTAGGGAGAATCCAAGCGATAACAGTGCCCAAACTTGCGACATGCATAGCACTTGACTTTGATCGTGTCCTTCTTCTTCTTGCTGCCTTGAGAGGTAGAATCTTTGCTGACAATCGTCTTGAACTTGGCCTTCTTTACTTGGTTGGCAAGAGCAATGTTCTCATCATCATTCTTGTACCTACCTCCATTAAGCTCTTCATCACGAAATTCCTCCTGAACGAAGTCATCCCACAACTTGGACCAATCAGGGAGCTTCTCTCTTGCCACGATCCCTTTGATGAACGGTGTCCACTCCTTCTTGAAGCCTTTGAGTGTCGTCCTCACTAACTCTGAATCATCCATTGTTTCCCCTATTGTAGCCTGTTGATCTCGAACATATCGGATCTGGGTGAGATAAGTCTTCACCGTATCTGATCCTGTCATCTTCATGTCTCTGAGCTTCTCTCTGAACACCATTTTGCGATTCTCATTCTAACTTTGAAATAAACTCTTCAGATCCTCCCATGTCCCTAGCAGTTATCTTTCTCGATAAATGAGGGATCAAGTGATCCTTCACTTTGTCTAGAATAATCCTCCTAGCTTTCACATCCTTTAGCTTATGGATGACCAGATCTTTCAGATCTGTTCGTGGAGCAACAATGGAGTTGGAAAACTCCCAAATATCGTTGTCCATTAACACCAACATGATCCTCTCCTTCCATGGATTATAGTTGGACACCTTGTCCAACCTATCCTCGAATCGCAATCTCGATGCGGCCATCTCTTTAACTTGTTGAAAACTCATATTTTGGATGCTCAGACTTGCGCCCAGAAGGACTCGAGCAACTACATAAGTCATTGGGCAACAACAAAAGGCTGTGAGCATCCCCGGGCAGAGGTCTGAGCAGCGTGCAACAGGTCCAGGCAACGATGAGGGCGCCTCCAACTTTTGCCCTTGGAGGGAGCGTATCAGCTTGGTGCTGGAGGAGAATGGGCTATTGGAATTTGCTGAAGGGAAAACAGTCCCTGCAACTGATACATTACAACTAGTCCATACCAGGAAGGATGCGAAGGCCAGGAGGATACTTGTGGATGGTGTCAAAGACCACATTATTCTTCATTTGTTTGTCTGGCAAGAAGACAACCAAGGAAATGTGGGATGCCCCGGTAAAGTTGTACCAGTTTGATAACCAGAGTAGGAAGATGCTGCTCAGAGAGAAGTCGAGGAGCATGAAGATGGCCAAGGGAGAGTCAGTGGTCACTTACATCACAAAGTTCACTCAGATTCGAGATGAACTGGTAGCTGGGGAGAGGCAGTGGACGAGATTGAGTTGGTGAGGACAACTTTGAATGGCTTCACCAAACTGTGGGATGTTTTTGTCCGTGGTGTGGTGGCTTGGGAGAAACTCCTTGATTGGGAGTGGTTATGGTACGACTTCACCTAGGAGGAGCTGCGGATTGATGTCTCTCAAGCTGGTTAGCCTAAGAGTGAAGAGGAGGAGAACATTTGCCTTCATGCAAAGAAGGGAACTGGAGGAAGCTCCAAGGACATGAGCAAAGTGAGATGCTTTGTATGTCACAAGACTGGCCACTATGCCAGCCAGTGTCCCAACAAGAAGAAGAAAGGTGCGTTTGCAGAGAAATTTGATGATGAATTTTCTCTAGTGGTCTCTCTTTCTAGCAACAACAGATTGACTGAGTTAGAGGATAGTGGGGCATGGTTTGTGGATAGTGGGTCATCTCGCCATATGACGGGATTGAGGTCAGTGTTCCTTAGTGTTTCATAGACGGGCTCAAACTGCCATATGAAGCATGGGGCTCGCACTGGGCATGCAGTAAAGGGGGTTGGATGCATTAGATTCCATCTAGAGTTAGGAGTGTCTCTGGAGGTGGATGAGGTGATGTATGTACCGGAGCTGAAGGTTAACTTGCTCTCTATATTACCTGTGGAGGATATGGGGTATGCAATGATGTTCGAGGATGGACAAGTGCTCATATGGGAAGAGGGAGCGGCCTTGGATGCAACAATGAGGCTTGGCATCATGGAAGACATGATGTACAGGGTGCTGGGATAACCTGTAGGTGGGTCCAAGGGGATCTTGGACCAAAGATCAGTGTCAGTGGCAGAGTCTTGTGGATGGCTTCATCCAAGACAGTCGGTTGGTATGTCTTGACATTGATGGAGCAGAGCAGGAGATCAGATCAGAGTGTAGCAGAGGTAGCAAGGATGTCTTCTAGTTTAGAGGGAGCACCTACAGCAACAACAGATTTGATGGGATCAGAGATTGATCCGGGTGGAGACACCTCCCTCCCGAAGAGGGAGTGTTAGATTTTTAGCTCGGTTGGTGTCTCAGTTATGCCTATGTGTCCTAGGCTAGCTGATGGACACCTTAATCAACCCAGATCAGTCTTATTATCTCAGCCTAAGTCTAACTTAGGCTTGCAGCAAAAATTTTGTTTTTGAGTGGATTGTGGGGCCCGGGCCTAGTGGGCCGCACTTCATGCACTGGTTAGTGGAGTGTGGTGCCCGGCCAAGGGGGGCGCACCTCCTTGAGGCCTTGGAAGCTGGATTGGCACACAATTCAAATCAAGGAAGGTGGCTGCTAGAGAGATAAAAGGAGGCTGAGGGGGAGAGGACGCTCACATTCTCATTTGTGAGGTTGAGCAAGTGAGAGCAAGAGGGGTGCTTGTCTGAGGGCATTGTTGGCTGAGTGTGAGAGTAGTGTTGGAGCTTTGGCTGAGGCAAATTCTGCAGGATAAGAGCAGGTTCAACAACAAGATTTATAGCAACAAGCAAAGCAGCAGAAGGCAGGCCGCACCCAGCAGAGGAAGGAGGCTGTACAAGCCGTACAATGCACCAAGGAAGAGGCCGAACTGTCCCAGGCCGCACCAGGCCATTTCTAAGACTGTTATGGGCCAATTTAAGCAGGCTGTACGGGTCTTTCTCTTCGCTGAGCAGAGGCCGAATTTGCTGTGCTAATTTAGGCTGTACAACTTATGTGGCTGGGCTGTACAACTACCAGAAGAAGAGAATACTGTGAGAATTTTTTCTGGTGTGTTTTTGCCGCTGTAAAACACTTTCTCAAGAGCCAATAAGGCCCCCTCTTAGCTGGTTTTCTCCACACTGGGGTTTCCAATGTCCTTCTGGTGTCTATGTGTTTTCTATGCTTGGTTTACTGTGTCTCTGCTATGATTTTTTGATGTTATAACTCAGCTGTAGGTGTTTTGCATAATTTATCAGAATTATATCAGCAAGTTAATTTCTGAGTTTTTAGTAAGTTATTGGCAAACATTTCAGTGCTGAGTTGTAGGAAAAATCAACACTTGTCCTTAATATCCAGTTAAAGTAGATAGCATGCTGAGTTTAGTTCAGTCTCATACTCTTACTTTTAACAATTTTTCTATTTTGGAGTTTGACTTTTAGTTAGGGTGCAGATCCCAAGGGAATCTGAATTCTTTCCTTCGAGCACATTACCTCATCTTCATGCAGATCCATAGATTTAGGAATTAGATCTAATTTTGAAAACCTTAGTACGCCTTTCTTCATCTCTATAAAAGAAAGTCAGGTTAATGGATCTGTAATAGAGTTTTTATGTTCAGCAGTTAGTAGTTTAGTGTTTTCCTGTAGCAGATTTTCATGTTCATAATTAATGGAAAACAGTGACAGGTTTTGACTGTCAGCTATTAAGTTTTGTTATTTGTTTTCTACAATATGTGTTTATAGAGTCTTTACAGAAATCTGTTTTAAGAGGTCTTCTAGTTTAGGCTTTTTAGTTTCCTGCAAGAATTATTTTACAGTGCAGAATCTGATTACCACGGTTTAGATAATTTTACACTTTGCGGGCTGCCTCATTGCACCGAGATTAGCGAGGTGCTCTACAGCCTAGTATGGGAGAGATGTTGTCACGTTAGCGTGATGTCAGATTAGATAACGTTACATAAATAAATAAATAAATAAATAAAAAGTCGGCTCAATTAAAAAAAATCTAAGTATTTGCATATTTACGTAATAATATATAAATTAAAATTTACAGAATAAGAAATTTGATCCCTCTCGGTGCTTGATAAATCCAGCTTTAAGATGGATCTACGCTGGTATTTTATGGAAACCAAGAGATTGATATGATTATGTGTAGCCCAGTGTGGCAGGAGTTTTGAGTGTTGAATACTACTAATATAATGGTTGAGCTATTCTCGGTCATCATATTTGCTAGGTATGAAATCCTAAAATAGTGAATCAAAAGATCGTGAGAGAAGTTATTCATCTTTCCTCTCAACACGTGGCAATGACCTTGAATTGATGAGGTGGTATTGAGTTCGAAACCTCTTCAAACTGAATTTCTACATTGTCTTGAGTTTAAAACTTCTTGACACTGAGAGTCTCCACATCAACCAGACTTAGGGTGCCTCATATTTTATAGTGCCAAGAGACTGATATGATGATGTGTAGCCCAGTGTGGCAGCCTTTCTGAGGGTGGAATACTACTAATATAATGGTTGAGCTATTCTTGGTCATCAGATTTGCTAGGTAGGAAATGTTAAAATAGAGAATCAAAAGAACATGAGAGAAGTTATTTATCTTTCCTCTCAACACGTGGTGATGACCTTTGAACCGATGAGGTGGTAATGAGTTCGAAACCTCTTCAAACTGAGTTTCCACATTGTCTCGAGTTTAAAACTTCTTGACATTGAGAGTCTCCACATTAACCATACTTTCAGATGATCTTGTTTATCTTAAGCTACTCTTACTCATGTTAATTATCTTTCCTCTCAACACATGGTGATGACCTTTGAACTGACTTGGTGGTATTGAGTTCGAAACCTCTTCAAACTGAGTTTCCACATTGTCTTGAGTTTAAAACTTCTTGAATCCACATTAACCATACTTTCAAATGATCTCCTTTATCTTAAGCTATTCTTACTCATGTTAATGGAGGTTGCAATGTGAGAATTTTCATCTAGCTTCAATGTTGAACATGGTAACCCATGCAAGGTAACATAGTGTTGAATTTAAGCAGCTGCAAGAGCCATTCTCCAGGAGGATGGCAAAGACCCTAGTTGAGATCTAGGGCCCCCAGTGCACTCCTGGGGTTCTTGGTCTGGGACCAAACAATCAGAGCCATGGCAAAAGACCCTTGTAAGGCCCCCCAGTAGATAACTGGGGTTCTTGGTCTGGGATCGAGCAAGAAAGACCCTTGAGAGGCCCCCCAGTATATGACTGGGGTTCTTGGTCTAGGACCAAGCAGTTAAGTCCCTAAATATGTCTAGGGCCCTTGGACGTGTTCCAGGGTACCCATGTCTAAGGCATGGGTTGATCCTTGGTTTTGTACCTTGGTGGATAAGACCCCAGATATGTTCTGGGGCAACCTGGTCCTTGATCAGGTAGTTGTTGTTGTGTGACCCTCTTTGAAGGCGGGCATGACCACATGAGGGATGTATCCCATATGTAGTGATGATAAAGTTGATTGGTCACCTTGAAAAGTATATGGACATGTGTAAACCTCTCCTAAACCCACCACCTTTTGGTTTTTGAACTTGAGTCTTGTTTTGGGGTTTTGTATTTTGTTTTAGGGGTTAATATAAGAAATATTAAATTAATGTTAATTATAAATATATTTAATTAATATTTATATTAATTAAATATATTATTTTAATTTTATTTCTTCTGCCCTAACCCTTGCCTAAAAGTATAAATAAGACCCCTTCCCCCTTCACTTAGCTCATTCATTCCTTCCTCCTTATAGAAGTGGCGGATTGCTCTCTTCTGGTTTGCGGCCCTCCTTATAACAGTCTGCGGACCTCCTTGTAACAGTGGGAGGGCCCCCTTTGTGACAGCCAACGGCCTCTCTTTGTGACAGTTTATGTGACAGTGTTCTTGCATGAGTTATTTTTGCTTCTGTGTGGGTGTTGAGGGTGCCATTCTCTGCTGAAAGTGATATGGTTGCTGCCCTCCTTGTTTATTACCAACCTGCTCTCTTCTACAGCCAGCGAAACCCTACTTGAAGGCTGTCATCCCCTAGAGCTGAGTTTTGTGAAGGCCGCAGCACCCTAGCAAGGTGGCCGAACCTTCATTTCAGACAGTCGTCCCTCCTTCTGGCAGTCTCTTTTATGTGTGAGGGTTTGTGGGGTTTTTGGATATGCTTGTGTGAGTTTTGATGGTGGTTTCACAGTCCTTTACTTATCCTGATAGAGATGTGACCCTTGAGGCAGATCCATGATACATAGACTTATCTGAGCATACTTCAGTGGCTTATTATCTCTCAGATGTGCTATGCTCTTCTTCTTCATGCAAAGGTAAGATTATTAAAAGGTAAGCTTCTGTTCACAGTTTTTGCATTGCTTATATCTAGATCTACCTACCACATATATTTCTAGTTCATATCTGATTAAAGTACATAGTCCTTGCAATTGCTCATATTTTTCTAAGTCTAGATCTACCTACTGTAGAAGTTCTGATATACATTTACTAGTTCAGATCTGATTGTTTTTGACCATCTAGAAACAAATCTGCTGCTTAGATCTAACTCAGGAATGTTACTACAGTTCAGATCTAGTTACTTTATCAGTCTAGAATAAATTTGTTGTTTAGATCTAATTCAGAATTACTTCTCCAGTTCAGATCTGATCTTTGTCCAGATCTAACTCAGAGTTTAGATCTGTTTGTCTTGCACACTCATAAATTGTTTAAAGTTTTAAATCTACTTGTTGTTCACAAGGATTAGGAGATAAGGTTGATGGTGGTTAAAGGATATATGGCTTATCGATATTAAATGGATTAGCTATTGTAGGAATCTAAGGGTTGTAAAAGAAAGGGATTATGAGTGACAGTGTTAGGATTCATAGTAGTTTAGAACTTGAGTTGTTAGGGGTTATAATAATTTAGTTTATAGAGGTTAGGTGTTAGATGTATGGATGTTAAGGGTCATAATTATAATGTTTATAGGGTTTGGTGTTTGTGATTATAAAGTTAGGGGATATGGGTTATGGGTTTTTTAGGTTATAGGGTTTTAAGTGTAAAGACTTGTGGGTTTTAACAATTATATTGGTTCGAGGTTATGTGTTATTTTTTCAAGGGTTTAGTTCTTAGGAGTTGGGTGTTATTTGAGTTAGTGGTTGTAGGGGTTAGGTGTTGGCACTTATAGAGATTATATTTAAGATAAAAATTATAATGGTTAATGTATGTTAGGGTCCAGGGGTTATATCAATTAAGGATTATCATAAATTTTGAGGTTAAAGGTTATATTGTTTAAGGGTTATAAGCGATTTCCGTTAGGGTTCATTGGGGCCAAAGTCATGTCATAGGAGATATGGTTGATACAAGTTAATGTTTGGAGGTACGAGGAGTTAGATATATGGTTTATGTGTTATTGTGCAATGTTTTAATGGGTTATTTATGGCAATAATGTTAGGTTTACGGGGTTATACGAGTTTTCTATTGTGTTATACGTTATATGATTAAGGTTTATGGGTTATAAAAGGTACGGGTTAAGGGTTATATGGACTAAGGTTGATAAGGGTTATGCATTAAGAGTTGTAGGAGTTAGGTCATTTAAAATTTCCAGGTTAATGGTCTAGTGTTAGAAGAGTCATAGGGTTAAAGGTCATTTGAGATAATGGTTATAGGGATAGGAATCATAGTTTTACATGTTGTACTTGTTAAGGGTTATAAATTACACAAATTATTAGTGTTAAGTGTTTTATGCGTTAGATGTTCTATGGGTGAAGGGTTATTAGGGTTCATGGTTAATCATCATAGGGGTTTCTCATTATAGAGTTATGGGTTATATTGGTAAGGGGTTATAAGAGCTTATAAGGGTTAGTAGCTAGTGGGCTATTGATTTTAATGGTTAAAGGTAAAGGGTTAGTGTTTCTAGGGGCTTGGGTTTATTTGTAAATGGTTATAAATTAGGATTTTATAGTAGATTCCAAGAGTTAAAACTGAAGATTATAATGGTCATAAGTTATAATTGTTCGCTGATAAGGATTACAGGGGTTAGGGTATATATGGGTTATAGGGGTTAGAAGTTACAAGGGTTAAAACTTAAGATTATAATGGTTAGCTGATAAGGGTTACAGGGGTTAGGGTATATATGGGTTATAGGGGTTAGAAGTTACAAGGGTTAGTGGTTATGGGTTACAAGGGTCAAGTTTTATAGGGCTTAGGTGTTTTAGGGTTTAGATGCTATAAGGGCTATATTGATTATGTGAGGTAGGGGTTATATTGTTTGTTTCTTATTCTTTATAATAGTTAGAGTTTGTGGTGTTTAAGTAAGAAATGTTACACTAGTTAGGTGCTATTTAAATTATGGTTTTGGAATGTTAAGGTTTATAGGATTTAGAGGTTATAAGGGTTATATTATGTATAGATTATGGTTTATGGGGGTTAGTGTTTATTGGATAAGGTGAAGGGTTATATGGTTCAAGGGTTATAGATGTTATGATTTACGATAGTTAGGGGCACGAAGGACGAAGTTGCACATAAATATTTCCCAAAGGAAAATTGAGGCGACCTAACCATTCATAAGAGGTTTATAGAATGTAGGGATTAGAAGTTTATAAGAGGTTTATAGAATGTAGGGATTAGAAGTTAGGGGTTAAGGGTTAGGATTTTGGGTTATAAGTGTTGAGGGATATATGGTTCATGGGTTAGTGGTGATATGATTTATAAGGGTTATAATCATTAGAATGTTAATAACTTTGGAGTTAGGTGTTATTAGGGCTTAAGGTTTAGCGATTATAAGCATCGAGGTTTAACTATGATAATAATTATTGGATTTTTGTGTAAGGATTTATAATTATTACGAGATGGTGATGATAAAGGTTATATGATTTTGGGCTTGCAGATGTTATAATGATCGAGGATTGTAAGAGTGAAGGGTAGTATAAGTTACGGATTAGGAGTCATTAGGGTTCATAAATGTGTGGAACTTTAATGGTTAGGGGTTTGAATAATAATGCTTATAAAGGTTAGATGTTATAATTGTTAAGGTTAGGGGCTAGAATAATAATGTTTATAGGGGTTATAGTAACAATGTTATAGTAGTGAAATGTTAGAATAATAAAGGTTAGGGGTTAGCATAACAATGTTTATAAGGGTTAGGGGGTTTTAAGGGTAAGGATTTATGGGTTGTAGGGATTATATTGGTTAGATGTTATGTGTTATAAACACTAATGTCTAATGTTTAATCATTGAGAGTTAGGGGTTATTCGAGTTAATGGTTATAGTTTTGAGGCTTATAGGTGTTAGATGTTATTAGTTATAGGGCTTATATGGAAGATAACAATTTAAGAGATAAGAAGGTTATGGTTTAATGGTTATATGGATCAACAGTTATCGTAAATTTGGGGATTAAGTGTTTTATGGGTCACAACAGATTGTGGTTAGGGTTAATAGGGGCTAAGGCCAGGGGTGATAACAATCGAGGTTGATACAAGTTAATGTTTGGAGGTATTAAGAGTTATAATATATGGATTAGGTGTTAAAACATGTTATTGATTATGGTTAGGGTTAATAGGGGATAAGGCCAAAGGGTGATAACAATCAGGGTTGATACAAGTTCATGTTTGGAGGTATTAAGAGTTATAATATATTGATTAGGTGTTAAAACATGTTATTGATTAATGGGTGTACTAAGGATTTTGGTTTATAAGTGTTAGCTATTACAGGGTTTATAGAGTATGTGTTAGAATTAATGGGATTTAAAACTCGTAGATTTGGTGGTTATAAGGGTCAAGGCTTGTAGTGTTTATGGTTTTAAGGTTCAAGGTGTTAGAATTTATGGGGGTTAAGACTTGTACAGGTGATGAGATTTAAGGGTTATAAGGGTCAAGGCTTGCAGTGTTTATTGTTTATGAGGTTCAAGGTTTGTAGTGTTTAAGTGATCATGATTACATTAGTTAGGGGTTATTTAAATTATGTGTTATGGATGATAGGGGTTATTTAAATTATGGGTTATGGATGATAGGGTTTTAGTGTTTAGTGATTATAAGGGTTATATGATGCATGGATCATGTGTTACAGGGTTAATGGATAGTCCATAAGGTGAGGGATGGGTTGTAAGTGTCAATGGTTATAAATGTTAAGGTTTATGTTAGGGGATAATGAATAGGTTTTATAGATCTAAGTGATTGTAAGCATTTTGGGGTTAAGGGGTTTTGATTAGTGGGTTAGCTATCATAGGGGTTAGGGACTAGGTGTTAGAGGTCATAAGGGTTAAGATTGATATGGGTGATAAGAATTATCGGTTTTTATAATGGTGAGGCTTTATAAAAGGGTTATAGGGTGTAGGGGTTATGAGTTAGGGGTTAAGGGTTGGGTTTTAGGTTTATAAGTGTCGGGGACTATATTGGTTAAGTTTTATAGGGATATGGGTTAGGGTTATAGCAGAATGTGGTTAGGGATCATATAAGGGGCTAACGTTAAGGCTCATAGGAATTAGGGTTGATAGGAATGAGGAGTTACGAGATAATGTTTAGGTGTTATTAGGCTTAAGGGTTTAGATGGGTTATTGATGGATTAGAAGGTTTAAGATTATAAAGATTATAAGTATTAGGTGTTATATTGGTTAAGAGTTTAGTGTTCTAGGTGAGGGATTATATCGGGTAGTTTATTCATGTTATGTGGTTATTCAAATTATGGGTTAGGGATGATATGGGTTATAGGGTTTGGAGGAAGGGTTATAAGCTACAAGAATTATCAGTGTTAAGTGTTTATGTGTTAGAGGTTATATGGGTTAAGGGTCATAAGGGTTCATTGTTAATCGTCATATGGGTTACTCATTATCAGTGTTAAGTGTTTATGTGTTAGAGGTTATATGGGTTAAGGGTCATAAGGGTTCATTGTTAATCGTCATATGGGTTACTCATTGTAGAGGTTATGAATTACGTGTTAAGGATTATGTGTTATGGATTATAGATTATAAGGGTTATAAATTAGATTTTTGGGTAGATCACAGGTTATAACAATTATGGGTTAAGGATTAGAAGGTTTAATATGATAGAGGTTATGCGGGTTTATTTTTTAAGGGTTATAGTGGTTAAGGGTTTAGATGAGTTAAGGATTAGAAGGTTTAATATGATAGAGGTTATGAGGGTTTATTTTTTAAGGGTTATAGTGGTTAAGGGTTTAGTGTTTCAGGTTAGTTTTTTCAAATTATTTCAAATTATTGGGTTATTCAAATGATGATTTCATGATGATATTGGTTATGAGGTTCATCATTTAGGGAAGATGATAGGGGTTATGGGGTTCATCATTTAGGGATGACATGGGTTATGGGGTTTAAAGGTCATAAGGGTTATATGATGTGAGGCTTTATATGTGTCAAGGGTTATAAAAGCAAAGGAAGCAAAGGTTTATGTTAGCTATAGAGGATAATTATCAAGGTTTATAAAGCTAAGGGTTTATAGTGATTTGTGGGTGTAAGGAATTTGGTTGATAAGAGATAGCTATTATTAGGGTTAAGGAGTAGCTATATAAGTTTATTTTTGGAAGAATTAGGAGTTATGAGAGAAGGTTTATGTGATAGGAGGGGTTTAGATGGGTTATTGCTTAAGGGTAATAGGATTAGGTCTTATGGTGGGTTTGTAGGGGTTTCTCATTTGGTGTTGCATGTTATATGATTACAGTTTAAGGGTTACAAGAGATATGAGTTAAGGGTTATATGTATTGGTGTTGATAAGGGTTATGTATTAAGAATTGTAAGAGTTAGGGGATATATGTTAACAATTAGGGGTTTGAGGAGTTAGTTTTTTAAAGGGGGTTGAAGTGGATTTGGTGGTCTACTTAATGAGAACATCATGAATACATAACATAATTCCATATATCCATAATAAATAATATTTTATTTACTAGTCATTTTACATATTTACTTGACATCATATGAAATACAATACGTGTATATAAATACACGTGGGGAATGATGAGTCATGTTCTTTCTGGAGGTCATGATTTATCATTGACTTATCATTTACATTACAATGCCTATTTACATAATAACAAACCTATAACATATTATTAAATAATAAGAAATGAAATATACTAGATATATTACAGGGTTGTAGGGGTTTCACATTTGGTATTGTATGTTAAATGATTACAGTGTAAGGGTTATATGTATTGTTGTTAATAAGGGTTAGGGATTAAGAATTGTAAGAGTTAGGGGATATATGTTTGCAATTAGGGGTTGGAGGGGTTAATGTTTTAGGGTTATATGGACTACAAAAGAGCAATATATGGTTTATAAGTGTTACACGGTTTGAGAGGTTAGTTTTTGGGGTTACATGGACTACAAAAGAGCAATAAGATGGTTTATAGGTGTTACATTGTTTGAGTGGTTAGTTTTATGGGGTTATATGGACTACAAGAGAGCAATAAGATGGGTTATAGGTGTTACATGATACACATTATGTGTTAGAAGGATAAATGGTGATAACATGGGTTATAGGTGTTACATGGTACACATTATGTGTTAGAAGGATAAATGGTGATAACAGGGTTTTGGGGCTAGAGGTTTTAGTGGACAAAGGTTAAACATTAAGCATGGTTATAATGAATAAGATGGGTTATAGGTGTTACATGATACACATTATGTGTTAGAAGGATAAATGGTGATAACATGGGTTATAGGTGTTACATGGTACACATTATGTGTTAGAAGGATAAATGGTGATAACAGGGTTTTGGGGCTAGAGGTTTTAGTGGACAAAGGTTAAACATTAAGCATGGTTATAATGGTAAAAGATTACAAGGTATCAAGCTAGTGGTTTTAGGGTTTTGGTACTATAGTGATTTGGGGTTATGAGGGCCAAGGATTAGTTGTTAATGAGGGTAAGAATGATACATGTTAGTTGTTTAAAGAATTATGGATGATAAGTCTAAGGGTTTATAGAGGTTATATGGTTAATGTTATAGGGGTTCATGGTTTTTTTTTTTTTTAAATAAAAAGGGGTAGTGCCTGTTATATTTCCATATCTAAAGTACAAAATTCAAAACTGTGTGTGAGGCCAGCTGTCYCGCCTAAGCAGGAAAMCGGGAYAGCGTGGCTTCCATGTCCAAGTGTCATCCTAAAAGCATAGTTTGTAAAAAAAGACAGAGGTGGCGTCCTGCCCGAAGGAAACCAGGACCCATAGTTACAGCATACATGCTGATTATTTTATCTAACGCTAAAACTGAAACTGACTGATAACATTGACTCCTATACCAAGACCAGAGACGGGTTGAGAGCATGAGGAAACCTTTGAGCTGCATTGCTAGTCCTGAAAGCCTGTGTGCCTCCATCTCGCCGGGAATGAATATGGGCGGGCGCACGTCGGGCACTGATTCTTCGCTGAGGCTCGGGAGTGTGCCCCATAAAACATATCCATTCTCTGGTCCAGGCGCTCCATTCGAAAGGTCTGGTCGTTGAGCTGATGCCTGATTTCGAGGATGAGGTCCAGATATCTCCAGTCTGCTTCGCGGGGCGGCTCCTGGCTGGTGTTCTCGTCCATGTTCTGCGCGCCATGCACTGCCTCTCGCTCTGCTCCTTCCTTATAGGGGTTCATGGTTATTAAGGTTAAGGGTTAGAATTTCTAAGACAAGCATTATAATTAAAAACTAAAGTTAGGCATTATAATTAAAAACTAAGGCATTATAATTAAAAACTAAAGTTAGGGATTATAGGGGTTATGTGTGAGACGTTAGTTGGTCATGCAGTTATAGAGACTAAACGTTAGGCAATATAGGGGTTATGCGTGAGACATTAGTTGTTCTCGCAGTTATAAAGATTAGGATTAAGGGTTAATAAAGTTTTTGGGTTGGGTGATATAAGGGTCAAGTGTTAGATTTGATAAAGGTTATATGGGTTAGTTATTAAAATGTTTATATATGTTCCGGGTTATGTTATTTACAATTTATAAGTTCAAGGTTTAGGGTGATATGAGTCATAGGTTTAGGGGTAAGTAGGGATAATGGTTATAGGGTTAATGATGATAGGGGCTATTATAATTAGTAGTTATATGTGTTATTCAGGTTATAAGTTTTAAGGATTATTGGTGTTAAAGGGATTGTATGTGTTAGAGGTTATAGGGGTTGAGGTTTATAAGTATGTGTTAGAGGTTATAAGGGTTAAGGTTTATAAGGATGAATGGTTAATCGGTTTTAGCGTTACTTGTTATAGAGGTCATAATGGTTAATTGTTATAGAGATTAGGGGTTATATTAGTAAAGATTATAGAGCTTATAAGTTATTGGTTTTATAGATTAGGACTTTGCTTTGGTTATAGGTTATAACAATTAGGGGTTAAGGGATTATAAGGAGGGGTTAAGGGATTATAAGGGTTAACACATAACCCTTGTAGAGGTTACACATGTTATAAGGTTACACTTGTTAGTATTATGTATTAGTCGGGGTTAGGGAGCAGAGGTTAGAGGGGTTAAGATTGATAGGGTGATAATAGTAAATACTTAAAGGTTATAAGGTATATGTGTTATGCTGGTGAGGTTACACTTGTTAGTATTATGTATTAGTCGGGGTTAGGGAGCAGAGGTTAGAGGGGTTAAGATTGATAGGGTGATAATACTTAAAAGGTTATAAGGTATATGTGTTATACTTGTGGCCTTGTAACAATGCTATACGGTGTTGTAATTAGATGTTAGGGGTATACGGGTCAAGTTTTATAAGGTTTAATAGCAATAGGTCTACTAGTAGGGTTATGATGGTTATAACATTGAGAACTTTTGAGTTAGGGGTTATTATGCCAAGGGTTTAGCGATTATAAGCATGAAGGTTTATGTGTGATAGTAATTATAGGTTTTCATGGGAAAGGATCTATAAGTATTAGGAGGTAAGGATAATAGAGGTTAATATTTATATGGCTTAGGGCTTATATATGCTATATTTAGGAGGGATTGTAGGGGTAAGGATAAGGGTAAGGGTAGTATAAGAGGTAAGGATAATAGAGGTTAAAATTTATATGGCTTAGGGCTTATATGTGCTATATTTAATAGGGATTGTAGGGATAAGGGTAAGGGTAAGGGTAAGGGTAGTATAAGTTAGGGATTAAGAGTCATAAGGTTAGGGTTCATAGTAGTTTATAACTTCAGAGGTTACCGATAAGATTTTACATTCATGGATTTGTAAGGTTTAGGAGATAGGGATGTTAGATGTTAATGGTTTGTATACCATTGTTTATAAAGGTTAGATTTTACATATAAAGGTTAGATTTTACATTTAAGGAATTGGAAGGTTTAGGAGATAGGGATGATAGATGTTGATTGTTATATGGCTTAGCTCTTGTAGAGGTTATATGGATTATGGATTAACGTAGAATAAGTTATGTATTAAGAGTTATAAGGTTGGGCATCATGGTAATTTAGAACTTCAATGATTACGTTGGAATAATAGTGTTAGGAGCTATGGGATATTGGAATTGGTGTTTTAAGTGTTTGGTCATTAAGAGTTAAGACTAATTTGATTTAATGGTTATAATGTTAAGATTTATAAGGGTTAGGTGTTAAGAACTACAAGTTAAGGGTTATATGGATTATGGTTGATAAGGATTATGGGTTAAGAGTTATATTATATAAGGGTAAATAATTTGATTTTATATGTTATAGTGTTCAAATAAGGATTATAAGAACTACAAGTTAAGGGTTATATGGATTATGGTTGATAAAGGTTACGGGTTAAGAGTTATAGGAGTTGGGGGATATATGTTAGCCTAAGGGTTGGTTTTTTGGAGTTATAATGGATTACAAATTAGAAGTGATATGGGTTAAATAGGGTTATATGGTTTATGCATAGTGGTGGTAAGCGTTAGGGGTTATGAGGCTATGTGGTATAGTGCATAAAATGTAGACAATTAACATTGTGATAATGATTATAGTTGTAAAACATTATAGGCTAATGGGTAAGGGATTCTAGGGTATTAGTGGTATTGGGTTTTAGAGTTATAACGTCTAGGAATTAGCAGTTAAAGGGGTTGGACACCAAAATAGGGTCTTGGTGATATATGGGTTTAGAGTTATAGGGGATGGTTAATGATGATAGGTGTTATATAAATTAAGGGTTATAAGTTAGAAGGATTATTAGTGTTAGGGGTTGTATGTTTTAGAGGTTGGGTGTTAGAATTATAAAGGTTGGGGGTTTATAAAAAATGCTTATAAGGTAGTTGCCTGAGATTATAAAGGTTGGGGGTCATGGGAGTCTTATGGTTAGGAGTTGTTGGGGATAATGGTTATAGGGTTAATGATGCTAGATGTTATATAAATTAAGGGTTATAACTTATAAGTTAGAATGATTATTAGTGTTAGGGGTTGTATGTTTTAGAGGTTGGGTGTTAGAATTACAAAGGTTAGGGGTTAGAATAATAATGTTTATAAGGTAGTTGTCTGAGATTATAAAGGTTGGGGGTAGTCGTTATGGGTTTTATAGGTTGTAGCAGTTTTAAGGATAATATGTTATTGGTTATAGGGATTATAATGGTTAAGGTTTATGGGTTATACACATTAATGTTTAAGGGTTTAGTTCTTAACAGTGATTCGAGATAATGGTGTATGGTTTTAAGGCTTATAAGAGTTCAATGTTATAATAATTATTAGACTTATGTAGGTTATATGGGTTACAATTATGGTTTAGGGGATATATGGGTTTAAGGATTATCATTATTTTTGGCATTAAGTGTTAAGGGTTATAAGTGATTGTGGTTAGGGATCATAAGGGATGTTGCTAAGGGGATAAGAAGTAGGGATAATACATTGTTAGGAGTTATGAGATAGGGGATAATAACTAGGGTTAATACATTATTAGGAGTTATAAGATATGGTTTATTTGTTATTGAGCTATTATATAAGGGTAAAAAATTCGACATTATATGTTATAGTGTTCAATTAAGGATTATAAGAACTACAAGTTAAGGGTTATATGGATTATGGTTGATAAGGGTTATGGGTTAAGAGTTATAGGAGTTGGGGGAATATATGCTAGTCTAAGGGTTGGTTTACAAATTAGAAGTAATATGGGTTAAATAGGGTTATATGGTTTATGCATAGTGGTGATAAGGGTTAGGGGTTATGGGCCTATGAGTTATAGTGTAGACAATAAACATGATTATAATGGTTATAGTTGTAAAACATTATAAGATAACTGGTAAGGGATTCTAGGGTATTGGTGGTATTGGGGTTTAGTGTTATAGCTTCTAGGGATTAGCATTTTAAGGGGTTGGACACCAAAATAGGGTCTTAGTGATATAGGGGTTTAGATTTATAGGGAAATGAAAAGGCTCTTGGTGATATAGGGGTTTAGAGTTATAGGGGAATGAAAAAGTTTGAAGGGGTTGGACACCAAAGTAGGGTCTTAGTGATATAGGGGTTTAGAGTTATAGGGAAATGAAAAGGGTCTTGGTGATATAGGGGGGTTTAGAGTTGGAAATGAAAAGGGTCTTGGTGATTTAAGGGTTTAGAGTTATAGGGGAATGAAAAAGTTATATGTTTAAATTATTAGGGATTAAAAGTGTGAGGATTTATAAAGGTTATAAACTTAAGTTTGTTGGGGTTTTATGCCTTATATTAAAAGGTATAAAGGATATGTGTTGTAATGATTAGTGTTAGGTGTTATAAAAGTTGGGGTTAATGCAATTATATAACTTGGGTTTAAGGGTTTTTAAAAGTTGCAGGTTAATGCAATTATATAACTTAGATTTAGGTTTAAGGGTTAGTGAAAATTGTGTGTTGGTTGGTATAAAGGTTGGGGTTATAAGCTACTTGGGTTTAAGGCTTTTTAAAAGTTGTAGGTGAATGCAATTATAAAACTAAGGTTTAGGTTTAAGGGTTAGTGTAAATTATGTGTTGGTTGGTATAAAGGTTGGGGTTATAGGCTATAGAATGGGTTAAGGTTTACATTTATAAGCTTAGGGGGTTGATAACTTGATGTTATAGGTGTTATAGGGAACAAGTCATGTTTACATTTATAAGCTTAGGGGTTTGACGTTATAGGGTAACGAGTCATTGGGATGGATAATGGTTAGAAGGTTAGGTATGATAGGCACTATAATAGTTATGGGTGTCATAGGGTAACCAGTCATTGGAATGGATAATGGTTTGGGGTGGGGGAAATAATAGAGAAAATGTATAATACATTTTCTCTATTATTTCCCTCACCCTCATATGGTGGGGGAAATAATAGAGAAAATGGGGGTGGGGAAATAATAGAGAAAATTTATTATACATTTTCGCTATTATTTCCCCACCCCACCGTGGTGGGGAAATAATAGAGAAAATGTATTATACATTTTCTCTATTATTTCCCCCACCATATGAGGGTGGGGTGGGGGAAATAATATCGAAAATGTATAATACATTTTTGATATTATTTCCCCACCCCACGTTGAAGGTTAGGTATGATGGAGACTATAATAATTAGGTGTTATACAAGGTAGGGGGTAATAGTTATATGTGTCATAGGTTAACGAGTCATTGGGTGGATAATGGTTTGAAGGTTAGGTATGATAGGGATTATAATTAGGTGTTATAATAGTTATAGGTGTGATAGGGTAACAAGTCATTGAGATGGATAATGGTTAGAAGGTTAGGTATGATAGGGACCGTAATAATTAGGTGTTATACAAGGTAGGGGTAATAGTTATAGGTATCATAGGGTAACGAGTCATTGGGATGGATAATGCTTAGAAGGTTAGGTATGATAGGGACTATAATAATTAGGTGTTATATAAGGTAGTTGTTATAAGATAACAACATTATTCATTAATTCATTATTTTAGTGTTAGGGGTTGTACGTGTCAGAGGTCATAGGGGTTAGGGATTGTAAGAGTTCATGGTATAGGGGTTAGGGATTGTAAGAGTTCATGGTATAGAGATTAGGGATTATGGAGTTATATTGGTAGAGGTTATTTATTAATTCGTTATTTACGTGTTAGGGGTTGTACGTGTTAGAGGTCCTAAGGGTTAAGGGTTGTAAGAGTTCATGGTATAGAGACTAGAGGGTATGGGGTTATATTGGTAGAGGGTATGGGGTTATATTGCTAGAGGGTTGTTGGTGTTGTTAAAGGTCCTAAGGGTTAAGGGTTGTAAGGGTTCATGGTATAGAGACTAGAGGGTATGGGGTTATATTGGTAGAGGGTTGTTGGTGTTGTAAGTTGATAGATATAAATTGTGATTTCTTTATAGGGACTAGGATTATGGGTATGGGGTTATATTGGTAGAGGGTTGTTGGTGTTGTAAGTTGATAGATATAAATTGTGATTTCTTTATAGGGACTAGGATTATGGGTTATATTCGTAGAGAGTTATTGAGGCTATATGTTAATAGATATAAATTATGATTTTGAGTAGGTTAGGATTGAGACTAGGGATTATGGGGTTATATTGGTAGAGGGTTGTTGGTGTTATAAGTTAATAAATATAAATTGTGATTTCTTTATAGAGACTAGGATTATGAGTTATATTCGTAGAGGGTTATTGAGGATATAAGTTAATAGATATAAATTATGATTTTGAGTAGGTTAGGACTTGTAGTGATTAGGGGTTAGGATTAATAGAATTAAGATTATGGGTTATGTTCGTAGAGATAAGTTAATAGATATATATTATTATTTTGTGTAAGTTAGGACTTGTAATAGTAATTAAGGATTAGGATTATTAGAATTAAGATTGTAAAGGTTAAAGGGGTTATGTGTTAGGAGTTATGGAATTGACAGTTTAGAGTTAACCGATAGTGTTTATAAAGATTAGTTTGTATGGGTTAGAAAGGTTAGTGGTTATGAGTTACAAGATTAAAATCTTATTGGGTTTAGGTTTTTTTTAGGGATTGTAGACTAGAAGGATTATATTTTTTTATGGGATTTTGGGGTTAGAGTGGTTATTTGTTATGGTTTATAAAGGGATGGGTTTGTAGTGTTTAGATGATAAAGGTTATATGATGTATGGATTGGTTATTTGTTATGGTTTATAAAGGGTTGGGTTTGTAGTGTTTAGATGATGAGGGTTATATGATGTATGGATTATGACTTACAAGGGTTAATGTATAAGAGACAGGGGGAGGGGTTAGAATGGTAAAGGGTTATAAACATTGTTTAAGGGAGAATTATTTAAGGTTAATAGAGCTAGGGGGAGGGGTTAGAATGGTAAAGGGTTATAGACATTGTTTAAGGGAGAATTATTTAAGGTTTATAGAGCTAAGTGTTTATAAGCATTGGTGGGTGTAAGGATTTTGGTTTATAAGGATCATCTTAGAGGTTAGGGAGTAGGGTAGGGAGTAGAGGTGATATATGTTGTGTATTATAGTGGTGATTAGATTAAAGGGTTATAAGGGATAGGTGTGATAACGGGGAGTGTTTAAAAGATGATTATAAGGTGTAGTGGTTAGAAGTCTTAGGGATTTATGGGATGATGGGTTAATGGTGATATGATTTATAGGGTGTAGGGGTTAGAAGTTATGGATTAAAGGTTAGGTTTTAGGGTTATAAGGGATGATGAGTTAATGGTGATAGGATTTATAGGGGTTACAATGGCTATAACATCGAAAGCTTGTGGGTTAGTTGTTATTAGGACCAAAGATTAAATAGGTTATAAGGATTATGTGTTAAAAGTTATAATGATTAAGAATTTAGAGTTGGAGGATAAGGTTTATAAGGGTTAGTTGATATATGGGTTATAAGGATTAGTGTTTATGGAATATAAGGATAAGATTTTATAGGGGTTATGAGGATTGTGTTAAAAGTTATAGTGATTAAGAGTTTAGAATTAGATAATAATGTTTATAAGGGTTAGTTGTTATATGGGTTATAGGGATTAGTGGTTATGGATTATAAGGACAATATTTTATAGAGATTACACGTTTTAGGTTTTGGATAGGGATTAGTGGTTATGGAATATAAGGATAAGATTTTATAGAGGTTATAAGGATTATGTGTTAAAAGTTATAGTGATTAAGAGTTTAGAATTAATGGATAGTGTTTATAAGGGTTAGTTGATATATGGGTTATAGGGACTAGTGGTCATGGATTACAAGGACAAGATTTTATAGAAGTTACATGTTTTAGGTTTTGGAAACTATAAGAAGGTTATATAAATTATGTAATTTTGGGGTTAGAGGGGTAATTGGTTTATAACTACTCCATAACCATTAAAAAAAGGTTATATAGATTATGTAATTTTGGAGTTAGAGGGGTTATTTGTTTATAACTACATAGTCGTAAAAAGAAAAGACAACACAGTCAAACTTGTAAGAATCCCTACCCACTGATAAACCTAATTAAAGAATTTGATAGGATTAAAAGGATAAGATTTTATAGAAGTTACATGTTTTAGGTTTTGGAGACTATATAAGAGGGTTAACCGAATTAAAGAAATTGATAGGATTATAAGGACATTTTTATAGAGGTTACATGTTTTAGGTTTCGGAAACTATATAAGAGGGTTATATAATATAGATTATGTAATTTTGAGGTTAGTAGGGTTATTAGTTTATAACTACTCCATAACCATAAAAAAAAATCCTACACTATCGGGCAACACAGTCATAAGAATCCCTCTCCATTGGTAAACCTAATTAAAGAATTTGATTTGTATTCTAGTCTAATGCTGCACACATTTATCTTAGTTTAATACTACTCATGTTTATTTTAGTATTTTAATTGTGTGTATTGTATTATTTGAGAACATATTCTCTCGGACCAAGAATTTGTCCAGATTTAGTTTTCTCCACATTTAGTTTTCTTCCAAGATTAAAGAAATCTAAATTTAAACGGTAGCAAAGCTTTTCTCTAAAATAAACCATCCATCCACGCTCCTCAAGGATTGATAGCTAAAAGACACCTTGTAGCATGGAACTTAATTTTTTTAATTATTTTTGAGAAAATGGGTTTGCGTAGTCAACTTCATTTGAACATAGACTGATGACCAAGGAGGCGGAAATAAAATGTGGGTTGGTTGTCGAAAACTTATTTTCTTTGGGTTGCCATGGAAGAGAGCTTGTTTGGATTAAGTGGTTTAAAACAATCATAAAAAATGGAATTGAGTGGCTACAGAAAAAACAGAAAACAATTGGAATTGAGTGGTAAATAGTAAGAATTGGAATAATAACCTGAAGACTTGTATTTAGGATTGAGATTTAGCAAATTGTATATATCCATTCCGTCCATGATAGAAATGGACAATTTCTTACCAGCGTCTACTGGAGTGTGACACCCACTCTCCCTTTGTTAACAAAAACAGAGGCCAAAAGAGGATGCATTTAACGCGCTAAGGATGCATTGAATGCCCAACAAAAAGGGTCCTCGTTCAAGAAAATACAATGAAGAGGAGTGATACAAAACGATAGGGATCCAAAGACAGTGATTTCATCAAAAGCTTATTATGACTGAGATTCAATGGTACCATGGATAGGACCAAACGATCCAAATAAATTATGTGATTTCTATGTTTTATCATGTTTGACATGGAAAAGGAGATATATCTGGATTTCTGGCCAAACCCTTTAGTGATAAAAGAATGCCATGGAAAAAGGGTTATATCTGGATTTATGGTCAAATCCTTTAGTGATAAAAGAATGCCATAAATTTCATAATTATATATGTACAATTATCACGTGATTGATTGAAAATATGTGTTTGGAAAAAAGTTTCTACGTACCCGAAGTCAATTTTGTTATGATATAAATAGTCAAATTGACCCAATATCTATATGTTAGTAACCTAGATATGCATAAAATTCAATTGAGTGGAATTTAACAAATTTCATACAGAATATTAATTTACAAGAAAATACCAAAAATTACAAAATTTACAAGATTAGTTATACAAAATATTAATTTACAAGAAAACATTAAAATTTACAAAATTTACGATATTAGTTATGTAAATGTTCTTTTTTATTTGTCATAAACTGGATTATCAGGGTCTCAGGGTCTCCTTATATCTGCACTCTTACTCGAGCACTCTATACACCCGCTCTCTGTTATGATCAGAGGTTATGGCAGATGCGTGAGGCCTTCATCCAGGATGCTGTGTCCCGTGATACGAGTAGAGTCCTCAATCGAATGCAAATGATATGCAAGAACAAAAAGAAAAACATAAACTAAAACAAAGGCAAAACCTCTAAATATAATTATCAACATTTCTATTATCTAAAATAATATTATATTTGAAGGCAAGGTAGTAAACTATAGGTGCGCACCTGGAGAGGAAGGGTAACAGTTAGATGTCGATAACTAAGAGGAGTTGCATTTGAAACTCATCTTCTCTTTGCTATTTTTTCCATTTGCTGTTTTTTCCATATAAAACTTTTGTATGACCTTGGCATATTTTAGATAACGTTAATCTCCGCCTCTGCATTTTGTAGGAGGGGAGTGATTCCCTACATTTTGTAAAAAGAGAGCGTTTTAGCTATAATTGAAAGGAGGCTGAGCCAATATATTTTACTTGAGAAAATGTGTTTCTGCGAATACTAACAACTAGTATACTAACAACTAGTATAGCTCACGATAGTCACAAGCAAACGTCACATTAAAAAATAGATGGCAGCCTATTTAAAACGACCTGGCAAAATATTAAAAAATAACAATGAGTATGGTTCACGATAGTCACAAGCAAACGTTGCATTTGCATTAAAAAATATATGACAGTATTTAAAATCACATGGCCAAATATTCAAAAATCACAAACACTGTTACACTAGATGGCAAATAGATGAGATAGTGTTTCAATATTGGCTAAGTATTTAAATTTCACAAGCAATGTTGATTAAAACAAAATAATATGACATAGTGTTTCAATATTGGCCAAGTATTTAAATTTAACGAATGTTAATTAAAACAAAATTATAATCCTCTAAGGTAGTAGGAAAATATTAGGTAAAAATCCTTATTTCAATAGAAATAATCAATGAATTTAGTGATATTAATATACACTTATGAATTTCGTGATACTAATATATACTTTTATTGTATGGTAGGAAAACAAATATTCAAAGGAAACTGCCCTCTTTTAGGAGAAAAGAAATTAAAATTTAAATAGAAAACCACAATAAAAAGAAGCCATTCAGCTAATAATTTTATTATTTAACAGTGATCCTGAAATAACGAGTTCCTGATTCTATTTGAATTCAACGCAGATCAGGAAGTGGGAAGTATTTGAATTCAACGCAGATCAGGAAGTGGGAAGAAAGCGTTGACTGTCCTTAATCTTATTTTTACTAGGTAGCAAATTGAGGGGTTTATAAGCATCATGAATGAACCTGGAGAGGCGTTAGCTGTCCTTCCTAATCTTATTTTTACTAGGTAGAAAATTGAGGAGTTTACAAGCATCGTGAATGAACCTGGAGAAACGATGTTACAAATTAAGACAAGAGGATAATAGTAAAAGCAAGAATACATTCATATAAATTTAAAAAAAAAAATATAATTATATGTACAATTTTGTTATATATATCTAGTAAGAACAGGAATACAATCATATAGATTTATAAAATAGTAAGAACATGAATACAATCATATAGATTTCAAAAGAAGGGATGGTAACTGTGTTAGCCTAGGTTGTTAGGAAGTTCGAGTGGATCAAATACCATCTGATAAGGGTGGAAAACAGTTGTTCAAGTATCTGTCAATTAATGCTTTTACTGGATATTTCAATTGAATGTCTGCTTTGGATATCGACCAGGTTGTGTGGTTGAATTTGCTCTAAACCGACCATTTTCTGACAGCAAGATAGTCTTACTCAAAATAAAAAATATCAAAGAATTTAATGAAAAGAAAACATAACCTAAACATATAATGTAACTATAGGACATAACAGTATAGTATATGGGAGGAAAAGATCTGAAAAACTGGGATACACCAATGGACTTTATAGATGTAATTACGCCTTGGCAAAAGGGTCAGTAACATGGGCAAGAGGATTAAACGATAGGGCAGGAGGGAGGAAAAAGTAATTAAAGAAAACGATAGCGCAGGAGCATGGACACGTTCAAGAAATTAAGGAAAATGCAACCAAATAGTTGCCATAATGACAACATAAACATAACGAGAAATTCCAAATTCTGTTGCAGGTGCAAGCCCTTCATAACATTTAAACTTCAAATTTAAACTTCAAATTCTGTGCAAGCATTCATAACATTTAAACTCCAAAATCTATTCACCTTTATAAGTATAAAGGTCCAAATTGGCAACTCCATAAATAAAAGAAGGGGAAGCTTGATTTACAAAGGGAATTCCCAAGCTTGAAAACGTTGTAAAACGACTTCGTTTTGCCTATGTTTGTTTAGCCATCGAGTGCGAGGAAGCTTTTTGGTCGGGGCAGAGGAGCGTTTGAAAACATTTTACGTGGGTCTGGGCCGGTTTGATCCAGGGGATTTCTCACAGAGATGGACGCATCCCTTCATACAATGACTACAAAGTAGACAACCTCACTTGCCCTATATCCACTGCGAGTGACTTTACGTCCAAACAATGCTAGCGCAATGCTTACATTTTTGGAGATTTAACTCTCTGAGTTTTCGAAACGTCCAAACAATGCTTTCTAAAATATAGGTGTTGCAAAATATAGGATGATCATCGCGAAATTGGCAACCTGTGTAAAAGTAGTGTGGAAGAGGTGAGCAAGGCATTGTCAAATAGTAATGATGAAGTTGTAGGTGGTATGTTCGTAACGTTACCCGTCATAACATTTGACAGCCGAAGTAACCTTCTATGAGCATTTACCTAGTAACCCAAATCGGATGAGCCTAGACTATATTGCAGTGACGTACAATATGGCGGAGGAGGATTACCTATATAATTGGTGAGATGGATTTGTGAAACCAATAGTGATAATGGCTGTGCTGTGATAATGGCAGAGCAGATGAGACTTGTAAATGAATAAAAGGAGGAAGCAGTACATACTATTCTAAATGAATACAGAGAAGCCAACAATACATACCATTATTTGCAAAGAGCAGAGCAGATGAGACTTCTAAATGAATAAAAGGAGGAAGCAATGCATACTATTCTAAATGAATACAGAGAAGCCAACAATACATACCATTATTTGCAAAGAGCACTGATCTCCGTGAGGGAAAAGGGTGTTCGAGCAGCTCAATTGCGTTTCAGAGCATAACATAACAGGTCCAAATCCAAATCCAAAGGATAGCAGAGCATGTCCAAATCCATCACATGGGGATGCAAGACATTAAATCCCACAAACAGACAGACAGTCTTGGGACTCAGACTGAGACGCCCAGCCAGAGAGACACATACACAGAGTCTTGAAAATGTTACCGTGTCTAAAGATTTGAGATATATAGGTGCGTCCCACTTCCACTTCCTTCAACGGATAGTATGGGTGCACCGAAGCTTTTTTTGGGATAAAGCAGGATCGACGTTTTTTCGGAAAAAAGCAGGAGTGAAGCTTTTTTAGAAAAAGAGCAGGCTTGAAGCTTTTTTAGAAAAAGCAGGCTTGAAGATTTTTTAGAAAAAGCAGGCTTAAGCCTTTTTTTGACGTTTTCTCTGCTGCGAATTTACAAATGCAGGCGTGCTACATCTGAAGTTCTTTGCGGCATATAATGACCAGGTTTGTGGATTCTGTGCATTAAAATGGCAAGAAATATGGTGGGGTCTTTTTTGTGCTACGAAACTATTTTTTGAACATTCAGAATGTGGATGTGCTATGCTTTGAAAAGAAAATGACCAGGACTAGAGCCTTCTGTTCAAGGGCACTGTTCTGTGTGCATATATGGATGTGCATATGGTGCTTGTCTTGGATTCTGGGTTGTGGGGGCACTTTTCAGGTTAGAAAATGGGTAATAACCACTTGGCAGCTTCTTTATTGAACGATAATGGTGCGGTTGGAGAAACTGCATATCCTTTAGTATGATCATTCCACAAAATTTGTCTCATAAGTCGTCTCACAGGTTAGGCGGAATTCTTCTTGTAGTGCGGGTCGACTTACAGGTCAGAATAAATTTATCTTACAGGTCATTTACCATGGCGACTTACAGGTCAGAATAAATTTATCTGACAGGTCATTTACCATGCTAAGGAATGTTGCTAAATCTTGAAATTAGTTAAGTTGAAGTCACACGAGAAGATTTTCCTGGTAACTTTTGGAGATTATAAAAATATTATGAATCTTATGGTATGTTTCCCTTACTGTGGACTTTGAGAAAATGAAATATGCATTGTGATCATCATTATGCCTTTTTGGACTTTGAGAAAATGAAATATGCATTGTGATCATCATTATGCCTTTTTACCATTGTTGCCCTAACCTATATTAGGGTTTCATTTTGGTTTTCGTCTCTATTAATACATTTTATGTTGCTACAATGTTTCATTGTTTTAGTTCACTGTTAACATGCTTTATGATATTTTGGTTCCTACAAAAGTGCATTTATGGCTGGGGTTTTTCCTTTTTTTTTAATGGTCTTATCTTTCATGGTTAAACAATACATAATACGCAAATAACCATACATCGTTGAGCCACGATGTGATTATATCATGATACAGAGCAACTCTTCCTATATAGGCAACGAGAGCCAACATTGTTCTCCTTTCCCTTGAACTCAAGAGAGCCTACATGTTTTCTAAACATGCCAATTTTGGATGAAAAATGGGCATCTGACTCTAATCTAAATGGTGCAACCTCTTCCAAATGGAAGGAGGTGGCATCCCTATTAAATGTGGCACAACATTGTCATTTCCATGACAGATGCATGTAAATCATATGGCATTCCAAGCACTTCTAGACTGTTTGTCCATTACTCAGTGTTCCAAGAATGAACCCTTTGCAGTGCATGAGGGTTGCAGTGCATGAGGGTGACAAAGAGAATGACAAACTCAGTAGCGACCTAGTATTAAATACTTTGACAAAAATCCCAAAACTCATGTTTTGTTTCTATTTGGTGGAAAATTGCATATTGACAATTCATTGGACTTGAGTTGCGGAGCTCATCTTAAATCGATGAGTTGTTACTAAGCACCAACCAACCAAATACCTCGTCTTAAAGGAAGAACAAGATTTCTAGCAATCAACCAAATACCTCTGGTCTTAAAGGAAGAACAAGATTTCTAGCAATCATGGCATGTCTTATACTTGGTTTTAGCATCATGGCCCTCTTTGACAAAGATTTACCAATTTTTGGCTTTTTTGTTGTACAATTCCCCTATGTGCAGAAATTCTTCTAGGTTATTCTCTTTCCTTAAAGAAAAGGAATTCCACCATTCTGGTCCCTATCTAAATGGAAGGCCCAAAATTCAAATAGATTGTATCCTCAGATCCCATTCACTTTTGAGGCAATCAAATTTTAAGTGTAGCTCTTTGGACATTAACTGCCAAGCCTTCCAAATCTTACAAAGGATATGGTATATACTTCTTAAATAAAAGGAATTCCACCATTCTAGTCCCTATCTAAATGGAATGCCCAAAATTCAAATAGATTGTATCCTCAGATCCCATTCACTTTTGGGGCAATCAAATTTTAAGTGTAGCTCTTTGGACATTAACTGCCAAGCCTTCCAAATCTTCCAAAGGATATGGTATATACTTGATCTAAATCTTTTTGAAAGCAACACGACTACCAACTATATTGCTGATTCCTAATTTCCACCTGATCTAAATCTTTTTGAAAGAAACACGACTACCAACTATATCGCTTATTCCTAATTTCCACTTCATTACCTGCTAGATGAGTAGCATTCTGAATGCAATGTTGTATAAGAATATGCTTAGATCCATTTCCATAACTATTTCTCCTTGGTGTCATATATCAATCAAATTGAGTACTCCAATCTCCCTTGGCAAACTGTAAATGTCACATGAGACTTGCTGAAGACTTCTTTTCCCTGTCCACTTCTCTCATAGGAATCATTGCCAGAGTCGGGGAAAATTTTGGAGTTTAAATCTTACGAGGCATAACCAACAAAATATATACACTGAAACAGAGCACACACAGAAAAGACAAATTTCGTGATTGACTGGGTAGTAAAAGACAGAGCATACAGTGTATGTTACAGAACAGGGGAGGAAAAGGAAAACAAATAAATTGAAGAAAATAATCGAACTAAAGTCTTATCATAACGAGTACGTAAACATAATGTTAAATTCTACTGCTACTGCATCAGCCATAACCATACAATGTATGTTACAGAACAACAGAAAAGGTAAACATAATGTTAAATTCTACTGCTACTGCATCAGCCATAACCATACAATGTATGTTACAGAACAACAGAAAAGGGGAGGAAAAGGACAATAAAGAAATTGAAGAAAATAATCGAACTAAAGTCTAACCATAATAAGAATGTAAACAGAATGTTAAATTCTACTGCTACTGCATCAGCCATAACCAACATGACATACACACTGATGGAGATCATGATGGATGCCAAGCCTCTGTCTCTGTTCATTCCAAGAAATGCCTCCCTCTGTCCACTACCTATGTTTCATTTCGTTCCAAGAAATGCCTCCTCTGTCCATCCTCTCCGTTATCAGGCATAACCAACATGACAAACACACTGAAACTACAACAGAGAAGACACATCACACACTACACAAAAACAAAAACATGGAGCACTCCAACTCACACCACATCACACCAAAGACGGCCTGAGAGGAGAAGAGGCAGAGCTCACAGGCAAGAGATTAATTTTCACAAAAATAACAAGGTAAATACAATCAGAAGAATTATATACACCTTTGTTGTCCGCTGCCCAAACAATAAAATTTTTCGAGCCAAGATACCTGAATCCCATGCACTACTCATCGATGAGAGCCAGCGCTGGACACATTTCAAATTTCAAATAGAATCTTCTAATAAAATATATGCCAACGCAAGTGCGTTGTTTCGCGATTTCAAAGTTGCGAAGCTCTTTCTTGGTTTAATTCATTTTGTTTGAGTGGTTGGAAAATATGTTTTAAGAGGGTTAAAGTAAAGTGTATTGAATATTTAATGATGGAATATTATTATTATGGGCGTTCGCTAAAAGTTCTATTTTTTGAGTTTTTTTTGGCTGAAATTCTGCGATGTAAATCTGGACAAAATCCCTATTTTCTGTTGTTTAAATTGCATTTTTGAATGCATAGATGGATTCAGCATGCTGAAAAACCCTTGAGGCATTTGGATTATACAAATTTAGCCACTCAAATCTGCAGATCCAACCATTCCTTACCGGATTTCGAGCAAAATCGAATGGAAAAAATTGCCGAAAAACTTTCAAAAAATAGAGCGTTTATACTACTGCATTATTATGTATTGATTAGGATTTTGGTTGCAAATTAGTTATATGAGAGGTGCAATTATGAGTACTATTATACAAATTAAAATTATGATTTGTGACTTTATTGTTACTCTAATAAGGTGATAATCTTCACAATAACGTTTTCATTTAAAAAAAAAATATGAAAATATGGATAATTAAAATATTTTAATATTAATAGTATTAATGATTTTAATAATTTTAATATTATTTTGTGGATACTTATAATGTGTAAAATTTATTATAATAACATATATATTTATGTTGATAATTTGTTATACATCGTGAGTGTGGGTTTAATGGTTAAGAACATGTGGTTCTTCCTAAAAGGTCACAAGTTTAAGAACATGTGTTTCTTCCTAAGAAATCACAAGTTCAAATCCAGAGGGGTAGGGTATGTATACCTTAAGGATAATAATGGATGATAATAAAAAGTTAATCATTACCATGAGTGTGGTTGTTTTAAGAACATGCGTTTCTTCCTAAAAGATCACAAGTTTAAATCGAAAAAAAGTAGGGTATATATATCTTAATGATAATAATGGATAATAATAAAAAGTTAATCATTACCATGAGTATGATTGTTTTAACGTATACCTTTTGTTTTCTAATTAATTATTTATATTTTATTTTTTTCATAAAATATTAAATTATAATTTTCTTTTTTCATATATTAAATTTTATTTAAATAATATAGTTTTAATTTTATAAAATATTATTTCTAAACATATAAAATATTATTTTTATAATTATTTAATATTGATTTTTATTAAAAATTATTTATGATACTTAATGTACTTCCTATTTAGTTATCATTTAGATTCTCATGGTGTATGAAAATGAAAATCTTCATTACTAACCTTCTAACTTTCATGCCATTGATATATGAAAATGAAAATGAAAATTTTCACTACTAGCCTTCTAACTTTCATGCCATTGAGGTTACCATCTAGATTAGCATGGTATATGAGAATAACATGATATATGATTATATGAGAATAACATGATACATGAGAAGGGAAATTAATAGTGTAAGATTCATCTAGTGATGAAGTGATATATTATGTATTATATTTACTTGTTTATTTTTAATTTATTTATAAATTTTAAATATAAATTTAATAGTGCAAGAATGATTTAGTGATGAAGTGGCCCATGTCTATGCATTGAAGTCCTATGTTGTTTTAAACCTATGACTATGGTATAGAGAATATAATATCTTCCTTCTCTTTTAAATCAGCCAAAAAATGCTCATTGAGAAGAGTGAATTTCTCCTCCATCTCATTAATGTGTGTGGTTCAAGTATCAACTTGAGACTCTTGATCCTCCATTAGACTCCCAATGAGTCCAGAATCCTTGGAAAAATAGTTACACATGTTTTGAAGACAAATATTAGGTCTCTCTTGTTCACCTCAAAGTTTGCTAATTTCTTTGAAAAGTTTTAGATTCAGATTCTGAAGGGTCAATATAACTACATCATTTTTATCCATTACAATGATTCTCTCCCAACTGAGTATGAGAAACCCCTAAAATTTTACTCTCAATCTGCAAGTGAAAAAATTGAGAAATCACTATAGAAAGGGCACATCAAATGGAAAATTTATATCAGTTTCAGGAGGCGATCTTACGACTTCCTTTCTGAGCAAAAGGTGAGGAGCATCACCAAAAGGTTGAAAAACCACTTGCAGAATGGGCCGATTTACTTCTCATGCGAGCGGTTTCCTTAGAAAGTTGATATTTTTGGAGAAATCACTGCATAAAGGTCACTTTAAATGGAAAATTCGTATCATTTTTAGGAGACGATCTTTTGGCTTCCTTTCTAAGCAAACGGTGAGGAATTTCGCTAAACGGTTGAAAATCCACTTACAGAATGGGTCGATTTACTTCTCATGCAATCCATTTCCTTAGAAAGTTATTATTTTGGGATAAATCCCTTTGTCTTTTACACGGATTCTGCTTGATGAAACTTTGATTTCCTTATTCTCTATCTTATCAGCTTGCTCCAAGCAACTTGCTCTGATACCATGTTAAGGTTTCATCGAAACCCACACAAGAGATATAGCTAAAGAAAATACAAACAAAGCTTATCAAGAAAAAGGACGAGAGATTCAATATGGAAGAATGAGAAAATATATTCACACTACTCCAATGAGTTGATCAATGAACGATGATTGATCATTGTGATACAATCAATGAGTGGAATACACTCATATATAGGGCAGAACATTCCATAATAAAGAAAATAAATCAAACAGTTAACTTTCCTTAGGAATGCATGCATGCATTATAGTGATGGTTTAAATAGAACTATCTAAAATAGAACTAGTCAGTTAACTCCCACTAAACTAGTGTGTCGAAAATATAAATTTCTCCAACATCAACAACATCACATCAAGTGCACAGTACACCATAATTTACATGGAAACCCAAATGGGAGAAAACCACATAATTCTTTCTCATATATCAAAGATTACATTTATTGGAAGCACCAACTTCCTAATTCTCCAGCGACAACTGGAAGTAGGATCCAACACCTTATTTACAGGCTCCAACCTGGAGGAAGCTACAAATCCATGAATTACCTGCTACAACTAGAAGCAGGCTCCAACCCCCTAGTTTACAGGCTCCAACCTGAATGAAGCTCCAACTCCCTGAATTCTCTGGCTCCAACAAGTAGGAGGCTACAACCCCTTGATTTATAGGCTCCAACCTGAAGGAAGCTCCAACTCCCTGAGTTCTTCAGCGCCAACCGGAAGGAGGCTACAACCCACTTTCATTTCCTCATGTTGTCGCCCTAAAATATAAGTGTAGACCAAACTGTCACTAGCATTGATACTGTCACCGATATATCAATCAACCTATCACTGTTACTATCACATCAACCCATCACTGTCAACATGTCCCATCAACCTGTCACATAAACATGTCATTTTCAAACTATCACATCAACCTTTCTTTGTCAACCAACCTATCATTGCCATTATCATTGGCATACCATCAACCTGTCACCATCGTTGATGCTTAACATCAACTAAATCAAATTACCAACAACGCCTCTCAACCAGATGCTTAATCATCACCAACACATGCCTTTACCAAGCATGTACCAAGATCACCAACATACCATCACAAGATGTGTATCTCAACCATGTACCAAAATCTGCACCATACCATGCATCAACCATGTACCAAACCTGTACCAAATCATGCATCAACCAAAACCTGTGCCATACCATGTGCGAACACCATGATATGCATCAACAATGTATCTCACCATGCATCAAATTCACCAAGGATTGCCTCATACATATACCAAAATGTATCTCAAACAATGTGCCCAATATCCAAGATTCTCCTCAAACCATGTGCCTCAACCATATGCCATATCACTCATGATGTCTCAATCATGCCATACACCATATACCATAAGATATCATCAATGAAGTGCCTCAACCAAGTACACAAAAACCAAGATCATATATCAAGTATATGCCTCAACCATGCATCTAAGATGTGCCTCAAGCATATAAACATAACTGTAACTATATAAATAGACCTGGTGTATGTGATCATAGACATGCATACATTCCTCAACTTTAGCAAAAAGAGAATGACATCTTCATCAAACTTTACCTTACTCTCACAGGACTAGTTTTTGGATTAGTCACAAACCCTAAATTTCAACAAGCATAACTCTGTACCTATAATGAATAAAGGTATGAAACTTATATCTAATATTATTCAATATCTTCTCTGCAATTCCTCCAAGTTTCACTGCTTGGAACATCCTAGAAAATGAGTTATAGCAAAAATGGTAGATCTTGCTGAATTCTAGCTTATTCTAGAGAGCGATCTTGTAGAGCATGCCATGCCTAGAATATTTGATATCTATATCTAGAAATTGCACACAAAATGACATAGAATGTAATTTATCCAATTTAATTTTCCTCACTGAATTTGAATCCTCTATGAATAAGTTATGACTATTTTTCCCGGAACACCCGTTTGATACTAGTTTCAGGACTGACCAAAAACCCTATCTTCCACAGAGTGTATATCCCAAAATACAACGACCCATAAGCTGAAATTTCTACCATAGATACCTTGATATGTCTTACAAATATCCTTCAAGTATTGTTGTCTGAATCATTCTATAAAATAATTTATAGCAAAAATGGTAATATGACTTGTAAATAACATACCTTAGAACACATCCTCACAAGACTTGATCCTCCCTTGAAATTTATCCCTTCTTTACTTCATCTTCCCTCTGAAAAATGCCTCAGATATCCTTGTTTACCTCAGATAAAAATCACTTGATTTTATGTTACAAAATAACTCCTAGGTGCCTTATTTATACTAGATATAACACCCTCTTTTTAGGGTTGACTTGACCCAAATAAAATTCAATTTATTTTTTTAATGATTATTCCATTAGCGCTAAATTTACCAACAATATCGTTAATATTTATTTTAATATTTATTGCAATGAGACTGACTTGTAACTTCTTGTTAGCAACAAATTTACCCTTTAATTAATGAATTGTAACTGCTAAGGGGCTTCTTAACCATTCTTCGGGGCTTCCAGCCTCATGAGGGCATATCTCCTCAATCGTGAGGAACCACGAGGCATACCACCTACTGTTGGAAATGACATGATGAAGAATATCCATATATGAGTGTGTTTCTTGCATTTACACTTTCCTTCAAGTCCTTATTCCTTAAAAAAACTCGGGTTCCATAACCACACCTCTGGGTTTCTTGTAGATTTATTCAAAGCGTCTTCCCGTGAGGGCCATGCTTAAAGCTATGCCATAAGGGGACCACTTTGGAGACTTTTCCAAATACACCTATCACATCTGTTAACATCAATGACAATCACACCTATTGACATTAATGACAACCAACTATCCAATAGTGTTGGAAGGCCCTTTTCTCTAATGTGTCCCAGTCTTTGATGCCATAGCATGATATTGTTTCCAGGGAAATTATGGATCTTGTCTTCTTTATGTTTTTTCTTAGGGACAACAAAATTGTTACACCCACTAGTATAAGTTCTTCCTAAGAACTTGTATAGAGTTGCACATCAAACTCCCCTCATCAATACCATTGCTCCTCTGACCATCTTGCAAGTTCCTTTTCCCAATAAAGTATCCACACCTGCATCATCCAACTTACATATATTAGGCTCCTGGATAGATATGGGATGTGCAAAACTCCAGGGAGAGTTTCGATCCTTCCATATTTCAACATACACTTAACCCTTCCACGTTCTATGATTTTTGCAATCGAGTAATCTGCTAGGAAGACATCACCACCATCATACTTTTCGTATTCACATAACCACTCCGTATGGGGATTCATATGAAATGATGCACCTAAGTCGATCAACCATACATCACGATCTGCATGTATACCTGTAGATGTCAGGTAAACATCACCTCCTTCCGTGGAGGTTTTCTCCTATGTGGAAGAGGAATCATCAGATCCGTTTGCTTTATCAACTTTTTTAGGCCTACAATCTTTGTTATAATGCCCAAATTTACCACATTTCCAACATTTCCTCAAATATTTTCCTAGGGATTTATATCTATGTTTAGATTTAGATATTCCCCCTAAAAGCTTATTTGTATCCCTATCTTTGGGATGACCTCTTACAAATAAATCATATGTGCTATGACTATCCATGCTTTTCCTCCTCATCTCTTCCAACAACAAGGATGGAATGACGTCCTCATACTTCAATGCAGATTGAGTAGTACTACCAATTTCTACAACTGGATTATCCCAGGAGTCTGGCAAAGAACATAACAAATTAATACACTTATCTTCTTCTGCAAGCATAATATTAACATATCCAAGTTGGTTTACCAGAGTATTGAAGGCATTTAGATGCTCTGCCATAGAATCTCCATCTTCCATCCTGAGATGATACAACTTCTTTCGAAGAAACGACTTGTTTATCATGGACTTTGACTGATACAAATTCCCCAACTTTTCCCGTAGTTCCTTGGATTTATATTCTCCCAACACATTCAATAACCCCGAATCATCCAGGCAGAGTCGAATCATACTCCTTACTCTTCTATCTAGCTTCTCCCAATCTTCTTGTGACATACCAATAGATTGAGTACAAGTAGTTTGTGTACCTGTAGGCCATACACCAATAGGTCATGTACAAGGATCCACAATGATCCATTGTTCTTTGTCTACAAGAAGGTTCTCCATCTTGAGCTTCCATAGCTCAAAGTTTTTACCGTTGAATTTCTCAATTTTGATTCTAGAACTTCTCGCCATTCTCTTTCAACTCACGAATCACCACTGAAAATCTCCCACTGAACCCATGTTTATCAGAGAACCAAGATAAACTTGATTTATCAACACTGATCCAAACCCTCATGCAACAACAAAGGTGCCCCACTGAAGCCAAAAACGTGCTTTGATACCACTTGTAATTTTTAAACTTGTGAAGTAAAGAAATGCATGCAGATTCTAAGAAAAATATAAAATAATCAATGGCTCACACATATAGTACACAAATATTTACACTGGAAACCCTTAACCGGGAGAAAACCAACCTTCCTTGGTGTTGCACCTCTCAACTGTTCATTGTTCTAATTTCACCATTTACAATACAATATATACACAATAATTTAGGTATTCCGCAACTACCAAAACCATAATCCCTTAATACAAGATTAATTTAGAAAACCACTAAAAATAACAAAAACGTTGATTTGACGCAATCGTCAAATCTGACGCACCCCCACAGACACATGCAAAGAATATAACATAGCTCTACCCAACACATTTGTGTAAGTGTGGGAATCCATCTACATTAAAGTATTGAGTACAAAGGTTTTAGCAAGCACCACTCTTATATGAGAGGTATTTTATCATATAACAGGAAGGGAGCCAAGACTGTCTACCCTAGCCTTCATCTTATGAAAAGGAAGATTAGTGGTTATTCCTAGGATTCCAACTAGGTGACTTGTTCGAGGGTTTATGAATGGTACTTGAGACAGATAATGCATATCCTTTAAGGAATCCATGTGGCATCATTATAACCGTTATCATTTCTAACCCATAATTTAAATATCCCAAAACTATTCTAAACACTACAAACCCAAACTCTTATAAACCATAACCAATAACCCCTCTAACCCAAAAATTTCACTCTAGTGGCTACAACTCTAAAACCCTATATCTCAAAGACAATAGAATCCCTTAACCATTACCTTATGATGGTTTGTGACTATAACCACTACCATCATGCTTATTGTCTACCCTTTGTCCATTAAAACCCATAACCCCCAACCCTTATCACCATTAACACATAATGCATAAACAATATAACCCCTATAACCCTATTTAACCTATATTGCTTCTAACCTGTAATCCATATAATTCCAAAAAACCAAACCCTAGGCTAACATAAATATGCCAACTTTCCACCCCGATCCATGTTGGCACAAGGGCATACCCAGGGTTCAATTCTTCAACAACGCACCAACAAAACCCCAACTACCGGCCTTTTCTGTTAATGTTTTATGCTAATATTATAGTTCTTTGCATTTCATAAAGATAAGAGCATAATAAGCACAAGATCACTGAGAAATACACATCCACAATAGACACAGCATTTATCCTGGGAAACCCTCTAGGGGAAGAAAACCCAGCAAAAACTTCCTTATCATAAATAGCTTATCAAGAGTTCAAGAGATAACTCAA
>JASDQU010012737.1:184860-195315 GCA_032191745.1 Picea mariana | reverse complement strand
TAGATCTATTCTGTGCAAGTTCAACACATTTACAATGATTTGGTTTATTGAAATATGTGCATTGCTTTCCCTTCTTATTTCCTTTGGAATTTGAAGAGTCTTTGGACCCTGAAGAATCCTTGAAGGGTTTGGAATATCCCTCCTTTTCTTTATGTTTCTCTTTTCCTTTATGTTAGGATTTTTTGTTGGATGACCCTTTTCCATCTTGCATGGTGAGTGCATGTGCTTTGGGATACTTAATTAGAGCCATCTAAATGAGTTTTCCCTGCTCATGTGTGAGAGAATCAACGAATTGCTCCATGGTAGGAATCTTCCACTTTGATTCCAAGAGATATATGTCGAAATGCAAAGTGGAGACATAGACAACATATTTTGGTTCTAGCGTAGCCAAGATTGTTAGAATAGGTTGGTCCACTTGTTTAGACTTATCAATACCACAAGATGCTAAGCTCAATATCAAATATTTAAACTTGGTAAAGATATCATGTATATTATCAAAAATTTTAGGATCCAAGGTATTCAACTCTACCTCAAGCATATGACCTCTCATCTCATCCTGCTTTCCAAATTGACCTTCCAAGGTGGTCCAGATCTCGTTTGGAGACTTGCATGCGGAAACATGAAACCATAAATCAGTTGAAATTAATTCAAGAAGAAGTATCGTGACCTCATCCTTACGATTCGCCCATCTGGTCTTCTCAATCACTGATGTAGGTTATGTTTATGTCACCATCGTCTTGTACAATCCTTTCCTTTTGAGTTGGAATTCGGCCTTCGGCTTCCATTCAAAATAATTGTATGGTGTGAGAATTATCACCAAATTTGACTGAAGAATTGGTGTCGTATCCATCCCTCTTATTGATTCTGAAAACCGTGAAAATTAACCCTCAATTTGCAAGTGAAAATCCTGAGAAATCACTGCAAAAAAGTCAATTTTTGAAAGGTGTCACACCCTTCAAAAGGACACAGTGCGACACTGTCTCACCCTATTGGAAGACCATAATGTGACATTGTCGCACCCTGAGTGAAGGCCACAGAGCGACACTACTGCACCTTGTGTAAGGCTAAAGTGCGACACTGCCTGTGACACTCCAAATGTGGTAAGTTTGTGACTGATTATCGTACCTTTCGATAGGGAGAGGGTGTGACATTGTCAAATACGTGGATTACGCTCACCGAAACTCCGATTTGTCTCTTCTCTGGCTCGTATGATTTGTTCCAAGCAACTTAGCTCCGATACCATGCCAATGTTTCATGCAAACCTGCACAAGAGACCTAGCTAAAGAAAATACAAACAAAACTTATCAAGAAAAGGACGAGATATTTAATATGGAAGAATGATAAAATATATCCACACTACTCTAATGAGCTAATGAATATATGAATACAATCAATGAGTGATATACACTTATAAGAAAGAACATTCCATAATTAAGAAAAGTGAATAAGTAGTGAGTTTTTCTTAGGAATGCATGCATAATGCATAATAGTGATGGTCTAAAAATACAAAGTTTTAAATAGAACTAGCACCAGTTAACTACCACTGAACTAGTGAATCGAAAATATAAATATCTCCAACAATATGGAGGAGTAGGTCATCAAAGGGCCTCATCAAACACAAGCGAGCAAATCTCACACCAATAGCCCATATCAAAACAAAGTACACCCATCACCCCATGCAACGTTAGTGCAATTTACTACACCTAGTACAAGGATGAGCATGTGGTCAATCCCAAAATCAATCACCAAGCAACAAATGTTGAGGATGGCAATGTCAATGATGGCAAATAATAAAAATCAGAACCCACATTCCAATGGTTCCTTATCACCCCAAAACTTCCAAGGAATTGGCAGGGTCAACTGTGTCAGTATGTAAACCATGCAACAATCAATCTCAACCTTTGCCACCATAGTCAATAGTTAAAACATGTGCAAATAACAAGTGTTAAGAAGGTGGTGGCTCTACTAATATAAAGTGTTTGAGAGCACCAACACCTAGTTTACAATGCAAAGAATGTTAAAGCATCCACATAAGAAAAACATAAGCAACCATAAGTGCCACCATATAATGAAGAGACCCAGAACCGATGCTACAAATTCAAAGCACCAAGATCCATAATAAAACCTCAAATGAAAACAAGACTATGCATCAATTGACACTCAAAACACAAGGTGTTTTGAGTGTTTGGCATTCTCTTTACTTTTCATATATGAACAACAAACTAAGCCTTTTGTTTGTATTATGCAAGTGACTCTTATGCAAAAATATTGTACCAACAAAACAAAACCATGCCATGTTGCCATACCATTAGCATCCATGTGCCAACCGATATCCATATGTGAATAAAATGAGAAAAAACTAAGTGAATAAAAAAAGCCCAGTTGACATCGCCATAACCACCATCATCATATGAAATGAAAGAGTAATTATCATCTTCATCACCATATCATGAATTGAAACAAAACATGACTACGAATAAATGATGAAAAAACATAGGTAACACCATCACCAAATGATAACAAAACCCACATAAGGCACGAATCCATGGAACCACTATGATCATCACCAAATGCAGAAAGGAAAGTAGCATTGCATGAGGAATCATAACACCACCTATGCCCCATCAATCACAACACAACCTTATGCCTCTGGTGCAATTGGGTGGTGGGCCCCTTTTGAGTTTATGTCAGACCATAACTTAAAGAGGGATTTATAGTGACCAAGAATAAGTCAAAACGGATCAAATCATGGGGTTAAGAACTTACAAGAGTTAATTTCAAAATTTTGCAAATTGTAAGTTAGAATTTGCTATACTTTGTGATTCCAAAATCATCGATTGAAAATGAGATCAATATATTCTATTGGAAAAAACATCTTTTCTCTCTCATTTATAGTGACATTATTTGTAGATTTGGCTTTCATGATGCAATCATCATCGACAAGGGATTCTTTTGCAATTATGAAATGTAGGAGTTATGTCAAAACTCCATACCACCCATATGGCTTCCTCTCCATATTATCCGAAAGGCAATTTTACCAAAATGAACCTTGAATAAGGCCCTCATCCATGTCCCGAAGAAGATCATTAGCGAGTCCCATAGGAATTAGCAACCCAAAATCTTTTCAATGTTGCAGACCTATCAAACACCCTTTGGATGCCCACACTTACCATACCTTTCTTCCCTTGTCAATAGAAGTAGAGCCTCAAATTGACACCAACATTTGAGAAAGGTCAATGTTTGTTTAGGATCAACAAGAATGCCTATGGCATGTTCTTGATCGTGGGAAATTCCATTTGAGAATCAAGTTATCCAGTTAGTGGAACATTTATGACATGCAAATTATTTGGTCCCTTCTTTCAAACTATCCTTCCATGCATTGGCTATAAGAAAAGAGTCTTACCCTAGCCACCAAAAGAGTCACATCCATAGTGTATAGATTTAGTAAAGATGCATTTGGAGTCTACAATACCTAGCTCAACATCCTAGGATATCATTCATCAACTTGTTTTACTTCTCTTTGCATTCATTTTGTGGAATGATTTTCCATTAAACTAAATTTTCTTTGATTGCTTTGATAGAATTGGAGTTCATTAAAGGGTTTTGTCTTCTTTCAAAAAAAAATATATTTCTTGGTCATTCTTTGCATTTAGCATAATCTAGAATATAGATATAGAGAACAATAACCCAACCCATAATATCAAATTCACAACTTTACCAGATTTAGCTCTCACAAGGTCTAGTCATGACAATTGAAAAACTACTTAAAAAGGTGAATCCCTTTAAGCTATGAATTTGGTGATGAATGTCTAAAAGAACATGAATCAGAAATTTGGGGACTTGTGTAAAAGACTAAAACCCTCTCTAACAAATTTCCAACATAGAAGTTCAAACATAGAAGAAATGCAAACAAATTTGCTAATCAATAAACAAAAAGGGTGCTAGTCTAACTCTAAACCAAAAGCGAGCAAGTCCACAAATTCCTAAATAGATCTACCAAGTCTCATTTACATACCCTTTATATAAGCTTATTCAATTAGAGTGATGACTTGGACCAACATCATTAGTGTTTTCTATCCACTGAATTTGGAAGTAAAAGTATTAATTTTATACTTAACACTCATCCATCATAACAGTATACCTAAAACTTACATCCATCATAAAAGGGAATTGATATGATGAGACGGTTGTTGACATCTAAAGTCCATCGAGCGTTAATGTCAAACCTGTATACTCACGGCTAAGAAAGAATACCAAGCTCAACTTGGAGAGAATATAGACCATTGTGGATATGCACGAGCCAAGGCATTATTAAAGGAAGAGAACTAATAAGAAAAGTTCCAGAAAAAGCTAAGATTGAGGACTAAGATAGGACATAATTTTCTTGCTAAGATTGAGGACTAAAATAGGACATAATTTGTCTAAGCAAAAGCCCCCACCTTACTCAAGGTCTAAGTAAAATGGCTCATTGAGTAAACTTGTTTGAAAGGAATTCAAACATTGTCAAGCATCCTATAAGAAGAGACTTCAAGAAACAGGACAAATATTTTCATCGTAACATGAGAAATGAGAGAAATGAGTCTCTACTAAGTGCGATCAATGAGTTGGTAGGAAGCATCTTTCCTTTGTAACAAATTTGTTAAGACTAACCAAGCAACTAAAGAGTCTCAAAGCAACCTTAATAGTGATGCAAGCATATATATCATGCTAAAGAAGATCATTTAAGGCATTGACAATTTGTTCATGGTAGTCCACAACCTCCAATTTGATCTCGAAGCCGAACCAGCACTACTCTAATCAACACCAAGCTCGTCAAGAGCAAGCATGGCCAAAGGGCAGCTTCGATGACTTTTTCCTAGGGACCACCTATGATGAATAATTGGTGCTATTATTTTTCTTTTATTTGTTAGTTCGAGTTTTATGGTTTTGCCCCTATTTTAGCAGAAATGGTTGTAGGCACTAGTGTCTTCAGCATTTATTGGTATTCCTTATATTACTAGTCTCCAAGTATAAATTAATTTGCTGTGTTGTTATTTTTGCCCCTTTTGGCTTGATAAGTAGGGCACGTTTATAATTAGGGTAAGGCAACAAAGTTTTGGGGGAATAGTCATGGATTGTGACCTGCCACTGTTTATTATGTACAAATGAATCAATCATTCCATTCCTACCAAAAAAGGAAGATAAACACAACATGATGACTAATCCATATAAGAAACTTCAAAGAAATATAACAAAACAAATCTTTCCAGGAAACCAAGGGAAGAAAGTAAAACAAGTGTCCTCCAAAATTATGGCATATCTGGGCTATGTAAAAAGGAAATAAAACATATGAAAAATAAAATAACTTTATTAAATATATTTTACTGGTAGTAGTAGTATCAACTGTAATTAGCATACAAAATAACTATTAAGAAACACAATCTACATAAAATGAGCATGCTATGAAAAATATGGAAAAGATTCGTCTACCAAATGCAACATCTCTGCCTAGCAGTGTCCATGATAATAAACCCTAACTAAGAGAACACGGGCTGAGAGATTGACAAAAATTAATCGATGTGTAATAGGCATTAATCGATATACAAAAATTAATCGATGTGTAATAGGCATTAATCGATATACAAAAATTAATCGATGTGTAATAGGCATTAATTGATATACAAAAATTAATCGATGTGTAATAGGCATTATTGCCATTGTGCATGCAAGAGACTTAGCTCAGGTTTTTCCCAAGCCCAATATGCAATGTAACAACAGGAAGCCCATGTGTTGAACCCATCCACTATTAGAAAATAGAATCACTGGCTTTACCACAATATACGAGCAGGGTAAGAATAGAAAAGTGAGCTCACTCACGCAAGTGATTTAAATGTGTAAACCCATGCTACTCGTGAAGTTAGCACTGAAAATCATATTTGCAAATTGGTAATGTCATCTTCCTTCTGATCAGGCTTCTGATGGCTGTGATACATTTTTTAAATTCAAACACTTGTCCTTATTTCTAGGTTAGAAGAATCCCTCATATGATAACTTGAAAAACTGAACTCGCTATAACTGCGAGAATTTTATTTTACTTTGCCACAATACTGTAAAATTATTTTTCAACCAAGATCAAAGAAACCCCTTGAATTACAAATCTGTACTCTCGGATGTACTATTCTGTAAACCATGTAAGCATCTCAACAAGATGAAAATTTTAAACCTCGTCTCCATGAACTGCGAGAATGGTCACTTAAACAATCTTCAATTTCTAGTCTTCAACAATCATTCCATCTTCATCCTCCATTTCAACTTCACCTTCATTGATACTGCCCATAAGTGTCAAGAACACAAGTACAGCAATAAATTGTGTGATTAAAAAGTACTTGGCCCGTCTCCGAAAAGTCTTTTCTTCTTCTGTTTTCTGTTTTGTATCCTTCTCTTTTGGACCTTTATATTTGGCACCTGATGACAGAAAACTTCCATTAGCAACCATTATCGAAACCCCATTTAAGTCATTTGGCAATAAAGAGATCTTTTTTTCATTGATGAAACTGTAAAAAACACAGCACAGTTGAATTCATTTTTATAGTCGCCAAATTATCTAACTATAGTTCATATTGATTTCACCTCCATATGAAGTTCGTGACTTACCTGTCCTTGAGCTGCTGGCAAATCCTGAAGCAGATCTGAGAAGTGGTGACAAACCACTCGCCTCAAGGAATTTAATTTTCAGATTCTCAGCATATTTAATGAGGTTATCATGTTTCAAAAGTTCTTGCCTCAATGTCGATGAATCCTGTAACACAGCGACTTTGGATCAGATGTGTCTCAAGCAATGTTATCAGAACCGGAAACCGGACCACGCCGGTCGACCCCAAAAATGTGAAACCGGACCAAACCGGAAAAAAACTGGAAAAAAAACTGGTCAACCAAAAACTACATAAAATGTTCAAATTTTGATAAAAAAAAACATATATATTCATGTGCATCCATATGAATCCAAACCATTTATACACATGCAAAGTTTCTCATTTATATGGCAAGAGTGCATATAACCAAAATAGCACCGAGTGTAATCCATCTCTGAACCAAAATACATCAACAACAAGACTCTAAATGGCCTCTAGAGTCCAAAAAAAATCATGCTACAACAAATAACTACATATCATCAAGATCATTACCTATATTAGGATCCTCATCATCAATGTCACCCTCTAAGCATTAAAATAAGATAGAAAAAGCTTAACATGCCTAATAAGTGATTTTACTTGAGTGAAGGCTACATTTTTACTAGGGTCATGACAGAAGAGTTCAACAATCAATGCCCCCAACATCAAGACACATAGAGGGCTTGGTGGCTCTTGATTAAATCCTAGTTTCATACCATCATACATGATAGAATCCAATGGAAATGTTGCAATCCTGCCAATCTTGAAATCCTGAAAACTGTTAAGTCTGCTGGATTTTGAATGAAACCTAAAATTCTACTTTCTCCCTATGAAGTCCAATGAGGTTGGAACCACTCTCAAACATCCGGAGTAAAAGTGGCATTCTCCTTTATCTTTCATTTTCATCCTTTTACTTTAAGACTTTAACATTACCATTACCCCCTGGGGTTAGGTAAAAGACCCCCCTTCTATTAATCAATTGATTTTTTTTAATGTGAATTTCGTGGGTCCATGACACGTCGTACGGAACCGGACGGTTCGGTGAAAATGGTCGGTTCCATACCGAACTGGCCAAAAGCAGTTTTGTGCCACTGTTCGGGCCATTTTTGCCTCCAAACAGGTTCAACCGACAAGTTTTGTTGGACCAGTCCGGTTCTAATAACACTGGTCTCAAGGCCTTATATGCACCTTTAATCACCATGTAAGATATTAATTTGGATATTTAGGAAATGCCGACTTCAGCGCTCCAGTCTATTATGGGAGAATTGACCATGAAGTAAAAATGAAAATTCTGGTAATGCTTTGGACACTCGGTGATTCTGAATTCATGTTCTTTGTCAAGTTATTAAAATAAATCAAACATGCTCATGAACCTTATATGCACCTTTAATCACCATGTAAGATATTAATTTGGATATTTAGGAAATGCCGACTTCAGCACTCCAGTCTATTATGGGAGAATTGACCATGAAGTAAAAATGAAAATGCTGGTAATGCTTTGGACACTCAGTGATTCTGAATTCATGTTCTTTGTCAAGTTATTAAAATAAATCAAACATGCTCATGAACCTAAGGCAAATAGATTGCAATATAAAAGCTTGCATTTAATACCTTGTGAAAATGACTGACAAGAATACTAGGTCTAGACTCTAACTGCATTTTTCTTTCAAAGCTCATGATTAATTCCCCAAGAACTAAAAAGTTGCTGGTCAAATAACTGTGTTAGCAGAAAAGTACAAAGTAGCAAGGTTTTCCAAAATGCCAACCTAACGACAAAGGCATATCCATTGCCCTATTGAAAATGAGAGTCCCGTGATTTAGATTACAATGATGTATTATCAATCTCCAATTCACCTAGTTTGGATGCAATAATCAACAAACATGCCCATGAAATATGCCTAGCCCTTTGAATTATTTGGGATCATGTATCCATCGCTTCTCTAGTTCATCAAACTGATTTGCATCATTTTATAAGTATTCTTATGTAACCTGTATGGCTATGCTACTATTACAACCAACAAAGTGATTTCATTAATATGGCTGCAACATAAGAAATGACAAACAAAACAAGTTTTGAATGAATAGTCCAACACCAACCTCATTCATTATTGCCAGCAAGGATCTAGATGGGTTACCATTGAGCATCATGTCAATATCTTAAAATGGCAAAGGACAGTAAAGCTAGAGGATCAAAACAATGAAGCGAAATGCCAGTCAAGCCCTACACAACAAGCACTTAAATAAGCACTCATTAAGGTACGTTATGGAGTCATGTCATATCAAATGTTCTAGCCTACTATTGTATTTCATGTGCACATATTTTGCTATCAATTAGGGCCTGTCCACTTGAATGGAAACTATTATTTATTGCTGTAGGTGGTTAGATTTCAAAATTAAAAAGTTTATACTTCTAATATTTAATAATGTAAATCATGCACAAATGAGTACATGCAAAACCAAGAATGAAGACAAACAGATAAGTTAGGGACAAGAATCTCATGGGATCACTTGAGAGATTTTGGGAGATTGTTATGGATATGGTTGAACCAACTATCTTATTATGACATGTCTGTTATGGTCACATCATGTTATAGAAAGGGACCTCATGTACTATATTAAAGAGAAAGATGTACAATATGTGTGAAATCAATACAATGTGATGTTTAAAGGATATTTGTGTTCTTATGGTTCAATTTTGTGTGTCAATGTTTTTTATGGTTGTGCGTGTATTCCCAACATTTGGTATCAGAGCTATGATGGCTATGGTGATGACACTGCAACGAGAATGATGAACATATGACCGTGATGGACCTAATGAAGAAGAACTACAATGAAGAAAAGAGAACTAGCGCTGGAAATGCACGCAATCCAATGAGAAGACATCGTTGAAGGGGAAATTTGTTGTTTTTGGAGTGACTGCTGGTAAATTAAGATTTCTCTTTCATTATTTATCCGTTTTCAGTGATTTCAGTTGTGTTGGAAAGTAGATTCAAAGGAGCATCAAAGGGTATTTTTATATTTTCAAGATTCATATTTATTTTTTAGATATTCATCCCGTAATAACCAAATTATATGTAATCACGAAATATGCAGTCATTAAATTGCAGATTACAGTCATTATACACAACCAAATTAAGAATACAGTATAGCATCGGAAAGGTCTTTCAGAAATCTATCAAAGCCCTCTCGACGTTGAGTGAGAAAATCAATTTTGAAGGAGAAAATATTGTTGAAGCAATCTTCCCAAAATGGGGAAACGAACGCTGCAAGTGAAAAACACATTTTTCTCACTATAGAAACTATTTTTTTACAAGATAACAATTGCAAATAGGACATCCAAGTGATTATTCAAATGGGTATCTTTCATTTTTTTTATTGACTTGTTGATTAGTGAGATTTTATCAATGAAATTTTGTTGTTTGTCAAAGCTATAGTGAAATAGTTTCATGCAAGATTTGCAGATTCTACACACAGATTTGGGGCAATGCGAAAGTGTCTTCAAGTTAGCCTCACTGAAATTTCTAATGGGTTCTCTCAGTTTTTCAAGTCATTGTTGAATTCTTAAGTCGTGCAAATCAGTTGAAGATTTTGACATGTTGAATCAAAGAAAAATTTGGGTAACAAGCTTTCTAGGAAAGTCATGAAAAGCTATTAATGTAAAGAGTCAAAACCAAATTTAGTCAAGCTAAGTCTATTGAGTCGAGTCAAAGTCAAGATAGTGAAAATCAAATCCAATTGAGTCAATTTTCTCTTTTGATGAGACACTAAGAATGCATGATCGATGGTACCCGACACCCTCACAATT